>MJUU01053383.1:7269-76285 GCA_002080025.1 Modiolus philippinarum
ATACATCATTCCTGTTCAATTTGGTTGTATTTGTTTCAGAGTATGGTTTCAATGGAGGAGATGAAAATATGATTTTGCCATAGGGTCCACTTTTAGAATATTTTCCGCGATAGACCCCATGTGTTTTATCAGATCTGAACGAAAAGAGCAACATTCATACATAATTTCAGTGCACTTTATTTAAATTTGCATAAAAAATTTCAAAGCAGATGATGAAAATGTGATGTTCCCATATTTTTTTATTGTGAAAATAAGTTTCTTGGCTGGCAGACATGTTTTTATTGAGATTAGAACGAAATTAGCAGTCTTTGAAAAGCACCTTCCATACATCATTCCTGTATAAAGTTTGGTTGAATTTGCTTTCGGGGTTTTAGAGAAGAAGATAAAAATGTGATTTTCACCTAGGGTCCAATGTCAAACTGTGTTTCTGCACTTTAACAGTGTCGACAATTTCAGATTTGGTCGGAGTTTACACAAGGAAAACACTCTTTATATTACATAACTTCAGATATTAATTCTTTTGGACTTTGAATGTCTGAATAGAGAAAAATTCCTATCAAAAGGTAGTGCTACATACAAAAGAGTTTCATTTGACGAAGATGAAATCCATTCCAATCATAGGTCATTCATGTCATCCTTGAAATATCCATATTAAAACTGACAAGTATGGATCGTATTGCAAGGCAATACCAATTTTCCTACCGGTAGAACAAGGCTTTATTACTCTAGCAAAAATGGTAAAATATGTTTTCTTAGTTCAATGTCCAAAACGCTGTCAAACATCAGTGGACCAGAGGCAAACTAAAACTTAATCTGTAACTCATTGAGGTAGACTCAGATCATTACCTGCAACAGTTTAGAAAAAAAGTTCCGAAAACTAACATTTTACCGAAATTTTCTAAGTCCAAGGCCCACAACTCCACCAAAAATCAGTGGACTGGAACCAAACTTCAATTTGATCTGTAACGTATTAAGGTAGACTCACATACAGTGTCAGATCAATACCTGCAACGGTTTAGAAAAAAATGCGGAAAACTGACATTTTACTAAAATTTTCCAAGACCAAACCCATAGCTCTGTCAAAAATCAGTGGACCGGAACCAAACTTAAACATGATCTGTAACTTATTAAGGTAGACGGATGGACAGACGGACGGACAAACAGACGGAAAGAGAGTAAACCTAAAGTTTCCCTCGGCTATTTTCGGTAGGGGACTAATAATCAAGATCTGTCATACCTATATTGGGTACCAAAATTACACAAAAATCGAGATAAGGAGAGATACATCGCAGGATTTTCATCTTGCTCAACTACTAAATTATCAATTGAACTAATATTTTGTCTGAGTCAAAGACAAGCATCAAGCATACTGTGAAACTATTCATGCCCGAAGTGACATAAATCACATGTGGATACTTAAAAATTCAAAGGATTTATTGGAAAAACTTATATTCCGTTCATTTTTTCTAATACATTCTCTCTAAACACTCTAAATATTTGATTTTTCAACACTGTATACCACACTTCCTATGATAAACTAAAATCACGAATCAAAAGTATCATTCAAAAAGCCTTTGCCGATTAAAAAAATAATGCTGTATTAGGTTATGAATCCTTGTTTTTGTTTTCAAAAAACAATTTAAAAGAAAAGGTATGCCAAGATGAAAAACATGTGTGTAGCATGCTTGATTTTGTAATTTATAATATATTTATAACATTTGGAGGTGCTATATATCAACAGCAAGTTGGCATACCAATGGGAACTAATTGTGAACCTCAACTCGCAGACTTGTTTTTATATTCTTACGAGACTGAATTTCTTCAGAGACTAATGAAAGATCATAAAATCAAAGTTGCTTGATCCTTCAATCTCACTTATAGATATATTCATGACGTTCTTTCCATCAATAATGCATCTTTTGCTAAATGGATCATATTTATATATCAGCCAGAACTAGATAAAGGAAACGACAGAAACCACCAGATCTACGTCTTTTTTTGACTTACATCTCGAATTGACGAAAATGGTCATCTCAGCACTGAAAATTTACGACAAAAGGGACGATTTTAATTTCAAAATTATCAATTCCCCTAACATGGACAGTAATGTTCTAGCTTCTCATGCATACGGAGTGTATGTTTCACAGCTGATTCGTTACACGGGAGCTAGTACAAATTATACAGACGTTCTCATTAGACATATTTATCTCCGTGACCGCCATATTAATGAAGATTTAAAAAATTCCGTCTCATACGATCATTAAAAAGTTCTTTAATAGATGTCAGTCCCTTGTGGAAAAGTTTCGGTCCAATTTCTGATACAAGATTCTTTCTTTATTTGATACTGGGATGATCACATCTTGGAACTGTCTACGATCTTTCAATGGCAATTGCTGTTGAATTGCTACCAGACAATACCGTAATGGAAAGGGAGGTTTGATTGGCCATAAAACCGATTAAACTAACCTTTTCTTTTGAAATTACGAAAATAAGATAACAGTTAACACTTACAATGGCCGAAAACTAAAATCACATCCCACAATTCACAAGCGAACTGCACCAGAAAAAAACAACAATGAAGTCAAGAGACAAAGAAAAATAACGATTGGAACTCTAGATAGCCAGACTTGGAATCGGCAAAAGCAAGTGGTAGAGTTAAACCGGTTTATGGGTACCCAAACCCAAGCAGAGCTTAAAACATATTTTCAAGTAGGTCTTCTTGAATGTAAATATAAATTTGAGTTGATACACCTGATTTTGCTTCGCTATTGGATTGCTTTTGTGCTTGAACATTGATATATCAGGCTTATTTTGAGACCAAGTTTAATTGATTAGAATGATCCTTTGAAGACTTATTAGAAAGGTTTTCTGGTATAATGTGAATGTGCAGTTTTTGATTGTGATCATGTATATTTATAGATAGTGTTTTTTCAACCTTCGACCTTCCTAACCCTCTTGGAAGGCCTTGAAATTTTGACTGCTGTAGACGAGATGTGTTCCTTTTGGAAAATATATATGGTTTCATAAAGGTTAAACTTAAGATAGATTGTCAAGACAGATTTGGAAATTAGTTGAAAATGTTCAAGAAATGAATTGGTGGTTTTTCTAACCTTTACAATAAGATATGTGTCAATGTTGATTTGATTAGTAAATGTGCTGCAGTAGTTCAGTAAAGTTAATCAAGATGTAAATGCCAGTACCAAGTCAGGACCATTGCGGTCGACAATTTTGCTGGTGGTTTCGACCTGATCGTCTTTTTGCCTCATGGACTTCGGCTCATGACCACTCTGTTCGGTACTTTTGTTTTTACCCCCATTTGCAGGCTATGAAACATTATATATTGTAGACAGTAGATCTAAAATAAAATCTCTAAAATAAATTTTGTATAATGCCTGTTTGGGAAAATTAAGAAATAATATGACTTTAGTTATACAGTGAAGAAATAGAAAAGAAATTTCCCTTATTTTTTCATTACTAGGTAAAATCACTTAATTTGCCCAACTTCACATATTACTCTCATTCCTCAAATCATAATTTACTTAAGTCACTGTAAGCATATATATTTAGCAAAAATTTGAATTTATAACTTGATTTTCATGATTCTAACATGAATTATACTTGATATTTTTAGCATTAACAGTATTTCCCCTCTATTACCCCAAGAGACCCATTGCTTAGCTATAATCTCTATTAAGTGGTCAAATAAACAATTAAGCCAAGCAGAGCTTAAAACATATGTTGAAGTAGGTCTTTTTTGAATGTAAATATAAATTTCAGTTGATACAATTGGTTTTGTTTCGCTATTGGTTTGCTTTTTGCTTTTTTTTGTATTTGAATATTTGAACATTGATATATCGGGTTTCTTTTCAGCCCAAGTTTAAATTGAATAGAATGATCCTTTGAATACTTATTAGAGAGGTTTTCTTATATATACTGTGAATGTGCAGTTTTTGGCTGTGATCATGTATATTTATAGATAGTGTTTTTTTTCAAACTTCGAAAATTATATTTATAGATAGTGTTTTTTTTTCAAACTTCGACCGTCCTTACTCTCTTGGAAGGCCTTAAAGGTTTGATTAAATTTTGATACATGTAGACGAGGTGTGTTCCTTTTGGAAAATATAGATGTCCTTGGTACTGGATTTGGCGTTCTTTTTCGATATTTTTGGTTATGAATACTTGTTTTTTTTACTACGTTTGGATTATAGCTTTTCACATAATTGGATTCTAATGCTGCTGATTAAATGTACAGTATAACGAAATTTGCTTTTTTTATGCAACTTGGGTATTATTTTGTATTCATAAAGGTTAAACTTAAGATAGATTGTCAAGACAGATTTGAAAATACAAAAATCAGCTGAAAATGTTCAAGAAATGAATTTGTGGTTTCTAACCTTTATAGTCAGATCTGTGTCGATTCATGTTGATTTGATTAGTAAATGTGCTGCAGTAGTTCAGTAAAATTAATCAAAATGTAATCTCCAATTGATAACAGACGGAAATTTGACGGACAGAAATTACAATAGTCGAATTTTGCCCTTTCGGTCTATTTAGTTTAAAGTGAGTTTAACATGGTCTTAAGGGATTCGCTACTCCATTTGAAAATAAATAGGATTGTAAATCAACGTGATTTTTTGTAAGAAAATCACAAAGGAAGCGATTTAAGTGAAAAAAAGATAAGTTGATGATCCTGTTTTTGAGATATCAGTGATAGAAAATTTGGCAGTAACATTAGCAAAGTCTGATCATCAGTGACTGTGACAGAATAAATAGAATTAAATGATTTTTTACAGGATGCTCATAAAGATGTATAAAATGAAATTATGGGAAAAAAGGGGTCACAGGGCAAAATATAATAATGCTTTTAAATGGATAAAAGCCGAGGGTTCCAAAAAATCTGACAGATACCCAAGAACTTGAGCAGCGAACCACCTTAGGTGTCATAATGAACAAACATACATGGATTTTATAACAAAAACATTTAATTATTTTCATGAAAAACAAGTGTTTTATTACAAAATGTGTATTATTAATTCTTCTGTTGCCGATTAGCAATCTCAAAAACAAATAAATAATAGACACGAAGTGTACGAGATGATACAGCTTTCAACAGTTTTCATGCATATGTTAATTACGACCAAATAACAATAAGAGGTTGTACTTTTAACTACCTCGGGATGAGTTCATTTATAAGTCATAATTTTTTGAATTGACTGGTCGCTGTCAATAATCATTACTAAGTTCTCAATGTATTTGAATGTAATTCCATTCCAACAACTCATTTGCAAGTAAATAAATGATTTTGTTTAGTAATACATATACTGGAGGTTCAAAAATGTTATAGACTAGATTAAAATTAAATGTATCATTAAAGCTGTGTAAGGGCATCATTTGATGACATAGAATTCGAATATCCATTCCTATAAATTGCTCCATCTAATTTGTTTTCCAAAAAATCCTCCATTTTTGTTTCTGAAGACTCAAATCCTCGATTAAAAGAACCATCAAACTGGATTTTTTCTTTCTGTAAACGAAATGCAATGTAAGCATTAACTGATATAAATAAGGTTTTTTTTTTCACAAAATAATTGTATGCACAGAATTTTTCATATCTCTGTTAACGAAGTGTAGCTAGTGTTTGTCGATTATTTATCATTTTCAAATATCACGCCATGTTCCATTTTCCAAATGATATTTGGAGTTTTCGAAATGGAAATCATTGATCTATATACATATACTTTTCCAACTTAGCTCTCAAGTAAATGAGACTTATGGTAGAATTGAATTGCGTTTGCGTATTTACTAGATCAACAGATAAAAGAACAGCCAAACGTTTCAAACGTAAACTAAGGTACCCAGATTGCGATAGCTAGTTTTCCTAGCCACTGACTTTGTGCTCAAGAACAGCCAAGTCGTCAATTTTTAGACATCATTATTCCCATAGAGATGTAGTTAACAGTTATCAGATTTTCTATATTTACAGAAATATAAGTTCATTCCCTGGGCATCCCCTAACAAAATATTTACTATAAATGATACGATTTTTGTCTTTGATGATGGCTGTTCAAGGAGGAAATTCTTCGTCAAGGATATAGACATCTTTTTTAATCCCTGACATATATTTACTTTTTTGTTTTTTTTAAATATTCCCACCAAGTCTTTGTTCTCACTCTTCAATGACCAAAGCTTTGAAATGATATGACCTGGTACAGTAGTCTCGAGTTACAAATAAAAATGCTTTATCATTTTTGTAAACACATGTTGAATATCTGCTTGGTATTTTTGCTCAGTGCTGATACAAAATTATTTTCCGTAAACGGCGAATTTCAGATGGAAGGTAGATGCCCGCAAACTGCTCTCGCATAGGTAAAAGACCAAACCGGAGATTTAGATTTGTGTGATACGACTAGTGTAAAAATGATCAAATGTAATATAAAAGAGAGGGATCACAATGAAGCCACACTCCAAGTTCCTAAACTCACCCAAAGTTGTTTCTAAGACATTACTGAAGAATTAGATACTTGCAGGAAATCAAAATGTAACATCAGGACTTCTTTTTGTAGGTTAACTTAGTAATTAAATATCGTTTTCTCTAGTTATGATGCACTACCCTCCCCCTTCGGCCAAAAAAAAAATTATAACAATAAAAATTATAATAATAAAAAAATAAGAAGACAAATTCCTAACTCTACAAAGATATTCGGATCTTCAATGTGATCTGTGATCTTTTGATGTGCAAGTTTGATGTTATTTTTTTGGATGAGTGTTACTGCATGAAAACATCTTATGAATTACATCACACGAGACAAGTATTTTTTGTTCGTCTGGTTACTAATCTGTCATACATTATTTGACAAATTTTCGATTTTCTTAACACGAAATATTTTAAAATTTTTAAACGACTTACTGTTTCATATCTGTATACTCTCTGACAAGATATAGGTAGAAAACAACAGACCCTGTCAACAACACTGTGGATCAATTGGGCGTCTACATCTTCTGGTTCATTGAAACCTGAATCAAAAGTCATGATAGAAATTGCCTATATTAATACATATAAAGTGGACATTTATTCTTTCATACTTGACACTTGGACAATTATGTTTATAGTGCCCCCGTCTCTTGTTTTATTATGCCAAGTTTTTTTGCAAGTGACTCGATGAGCATACTGCGAGACTATCCTCGCCAAAATTAAATATTCGAAAGATTCATTGAAAAATTTTAAATCCTTCTCATTTTCTAAATGACATTCTCTGAAAACATTTGATTTTTTCAGACTTTATACCACGTTTCCTCATGATAAACTAAGCTCATGAAACAAAAGTATCATTTAAAAAGGCAAAGTAGATGAAAACCACCGTAAAAACTATCAACCACAATGGTTTTGACTTGATACAGGTATCTCAAACGAAATAGAGGGTCAAATCGGTTTTATGGCATGAAAAACCTTCCATTTTATTGTAGTAGTGTCCGGTATCAACTCATCAGAAATTGTCGTTGAAAGAATTGTTTATTTCGGTAAATGGACTTCCAAATGGTTTGGTTTGATCTGCACTGATGAGAAATAAGTTGTCGAAATGTGCATATGCAGAAAATAAATTAACAGTAACTTCGGTATTCTGTAATTTATATGTATTAATAAAATTGAATCTTGAAACTGGTATTTAATACATATATACATACATACCAGTGAAGAATGAAGTTATGAATGTAATTAGGATGGCAACTGCTAAACATATCAATGATGCAAATAAACCATACCAAAGGTAGGATAAGTGATAAATCCATCTGTCAAATAAAGACCAATTATGTAAAATTAACCAAAAAGATACTACATAAAAAGATTTAAGTGATTAAATCAACTATGTATTGGTTCATTATTCCCTAATATTAATGAATGTGCTCTTCTTGATTAATTGAACAATTATTAAAATAATTTATTTACAGTTACTTCGGCATTTTATTATTCATTACCACTGGGTCGATGCTTCAGCATGTGGACTATACATGGAGGGCATTCACCAACCCTGTGGTCAGTGCTGATCCAAAAACCGATTTTATTTGAAAACTTGCAATATCTAATATTTAGAAAATTTTGTTAAGGAGTATCTCTCTCGTGCATAGCTCTGCCCTTTTCATTGTGATTTTATTTGTTGTTTGTTCTCAATCAGCTGTTAAGCATATTTAGGTTGATTGTCTTCCAAATGTTTTGATTTAATCTGCAATGAATAGACATAAGTTGTCGAAATGGCCATATACAGAAACTAAATTTACATTAACTATCATATTTTGTTATTTACTTGTTAGTTATTAACCGTAAACCATTCATCAACGGACAAACTCCCCAATTTATACAGAATTACTGATAATGGGATTCTAAAGCCTTATTCATATGAACTCTGTGATACATACCACAACGGAAGTTATACAAAAAATGGTGACTGCAAGATTAAGAACAACATTAAAAGCGTTGTTCAAACCCTTGGTTGAAGAATCGTGTATTTGTAAAAACTTTGTCTGATATGCTAATTTTTTCATTATAAATTTAAATAAGCATTTAAGAAATTTTCTTTAAAATACTCATTTTAGCTTAACTATCTAAATTAACATGATCAATCCAACACGACATTGAACAGTGTCAATAATGATGACGTCAGATTGGCCATTTTATGACTCGAAAACTTTTATAACTTTAACAGAATGTAGATACACTCATATCAATCAACATCACAAAGACATGTCATGACCAAAAATCGATAAAAGACTTTGAACTCACAAATCATGTTCTATTTCTGTTGTGGCTTGAGGTGTCGTTGGTTCAGTAGACATATATAATGAAGATGTAACAATTTCTGCTACAGACGAATTCGAAGACGATGAGCAGTTACTTTTGATGATATTACACATTTCAGTACTGACGTGCAATACAGGTGGCACCGGAAGTATAATGCTACCACCAACTCCAACCCAGAAAGCCATTACAGCACTAACTATCAATCCACACAATGCCCCCTGTTATAAAAACACATTTTAAAATTTTTTTCTGGTTTATTGAAGGATATCAATTGTAAATATACTTTATCACAGCATTGTGTACACTTAACATATACAGAGGAAGAAGCGATTAAAATGTTAGAGTTTTTTATTAACAATATACCGTATAAGTGGTTATTTTCGCGGGACGCAAATTTCGCGATTTCTTTCAAAATTGCTGGACTTTATTTTCGCGGGACTCAAATTTTCGCGATTTCTTATTATTTACTGTATAAAGTCTTATATAAATTATATTTCGCGGTATTCAATTTTCGCGACTTCAGAATGGTCGCGAATAAAGCGAAAATTAAGTCCTCGCGAAAATAACCACTTATACGGTATTCGTCCAGCTTGGAGGACCTTTTCTTCGACTGACCATCGGAATTCTATTGAGCACAAACTGTGCACCTCTTTTAGCCGATCTGTTTCTCCAATCTTATGAGACTGAATTCATCGAATGGCTTTTTCAAAATAAAGATAAAAAATAGCTCAATCCTTTAATTTCAGCTTCCGTTATATAGATGATATTTTGTCACTAAACAACCCTCTCTTTGGTTATTTACTTTATCTCATCTATCAAAAAGAGCTCCAAATAAGGAGACTTCAGACATTTCCACATCGGTCTCATTCCTTTATCTTAAGCTTAAAATTGACAACAGAGGCAGATTACAAAATAGGCTGTATGATCAATGCGACAGTGACTTCACTTTTCCAATGGTCAAATTAACTTTTTACTAAATAATGGAATGACCATTTTAACTTCTATGACCTTTCATAGCAATTACTGTCACACAAGTACTACCGCAATGGACAGGGAGGTTATCGGTTTAACCCACCATTTCTTTTGAAATGCCTGTACCAAGTCAGGACCATTACGGTCAACAATTTTCCAATTGTCTCCACCTGCTTTGTCTTTTTGAACCCATGTACTTAATCTTCTTTTAGTGTTAGTGCTTTAGTTTTTTGTGTTGTATATGTAGTGTTTATGTGTTTTGTGGGCATGTAGTGTCTTCGGTCTTCTATGTTCTTGCTTTTGCTTTGTCTCTGGACTTTGATTTCTGTAATCTTGTGCTTTGTTCCTTCGGTATTCTACTGCCGTTGTTCAGTGATGTGTGAGTATAACCCCCTTCCCCCATTGAGTCCGGAGTACACCCAAAATTTGAGATGAAGTCCAGAGTCCATTTTTTATTTTTTAATTTTTTTTTTAATTTGAAGTACAGGTAAAAAATGCTATGAATTTTGAGTCTATGGAGTCCATGGACTCAAGTGTTCAAGTCCCAAGTTCGTCTAAGATAAGACCAAAGTCCCGAGTCCAAAAAGAGGGTTATACCCTTAAATGTTAACCCCTATTTTGCAGCAACATTCGATTATTTCTTGATACGGAGATTACATCTTCCAACTCATTCGCTACTTAAGGTCCTGTGGTGGTTACATTGACTTCCTTGATAGAGCCATCTTGCTCACAAATATGCTACTTTAACAAGGGTATGTAACCAATAACCTGAAGTCATCACTGCAGAAGTTTTAAAATGATGCAATAGATGATTCATGAGGGTGTTCAGATTTTTGTTATTTTTGCTCCAAGTTTCTTCCAGACCATGAAGCAAAATTACAAGATTTTTTCTTGATCAGACATGTGGTTGCCATGGTAACACGTTGTCATAAAAAATGCCAAGGAACCAAGCAAAATTTCATGAAATCACTGAAAATATTGTACTCTTTCAACCCCTTAGATCTTAAAGAGCAAGTGTTAAAGCATTATATCAACTACAACAACAAAACTTAAGAACTTTCCCCTAAAGTACCCACATGTCAATTCTAATTTTTCATGACCTCTATTTTGGGGGGTCATGGCTATTTATAGAACAACAGCCAGCTATTTTGGAAAAATTGAAATTTTGTCAAATAAAAACAATGAATATTGAAAAAGTACAAGAATGTTCATATTTAAAAAATAAAGTGTTAAAGGGTAAGACCCAATGCAACATTTTTTACAATAAAACCCATGGGTATTTTGGAGGTCAAGAGGTCATAGGTCACCAAAAATCGTAAAAACACCCTTTTTCATTTTTTGGCTTCCAAGGATTGGCTATGTTTGCAACACTTTTATTTTTTTCCCCAAAACAAAAGTTGTATTAAGAAGACCACATGTTCTGCAAATTAAAAACATTTTAAAAATAGGTAAATAATTTTAAGGTCAAAAGGTCAAAGGTCACCAAAAATTGGTGAAATCACCATTTTTCATTTTTTTGGCTACCAAGGATTGGCTATATTTGTAACACTTCTATCTTTTTTCCCAAAACCAATGTTGTATTAGGAAGACAACATGTTCTGCAAAAAAAAAAAAAAAACAAGTCAAAAACGGATAATAATTTGGTAGTGAAAAGGTGAGAGGTCACTAAAAAATTGGTAAAATCGCATTTTTCTGTTTGGCTACCAAGGATTGGCTATATTTGTAACACTTTTTTTTCCCCAAGACAAAAGTTGTTTTATGGAAACCATATGTTCTGCAAACTAAAAACATTTTAAAAATAGGTAAATAATTTGAAGGTCAAAAGGTCAAAGGTCACCAAAAATTGGTGAAATCGCCTTTTTTCTTTTTTGCCTACCAAGGATTGGCTATTTTTGTAATACTTTGCTCTTTTCTCCAAAAACAAAAGTTGTATTAGGGAGACCACAAGTTCTGCAAACTAAAAACATTTTAAAAATAGGCAAATATTTTGAAGGTCAAAAGGTCAAGGTCACAAACATTTGCAAAAATTGTCCTTTCTCAGTTTTTGGCTACCGAAAATTGGCTATGTTTGTAACACTTTAATTTTTCCCCGATCAAAAGTTGAGAAAGGGACACTACATGTTCTGAAAACTAAAAACATTTAAAAATAGGTAAATAAATCAAAGGTCAAAAGGTCAAGGTCACCAAAAATTGGTAAAGTCGCCCTTATTTTCAGTTTTGGCTACCAAGGATTGGATATGTTTGTAACACCTTTATTTTTACCCAAAAACAAAGTTGTATTATGGAGACTACATGTTCAGTAAATTAAAAACATTTTGAAAATAGGTAAATATTTTGAAGGTGGAAAGGTCAAGGTCACAAAAAATTGGTAGAATTGTCCCTTTTCAGGCTACCAAGGCTTGCCTTTATTTGTAACATTTTTATCCTCGCACTTTCGAAGAAAGTTCGGGGATAATGTTATACCCTCCGTCTGTCCGTCCGCCCGTCCGTCCGTCTAACTTACCTTGTGACTCAAACTCATCCTACATTTTTCAATTATGGGATTTAATTTTGTTGTAGAATTGTTGCATTAAGTCTTCAGATGCGCAATAAGCTTTCGGATTTTCGATATTGGTCTTGGTGCAAACCATAGGCCCATGATGTCAATTCTTACATATGTGGCATGTGACACGAACTCCTCCTACATTTATGGATTTAGGGATTTAATTTTGTTATAGAATTGTTGCATATAGTCTGTAGATGCGCAATAAGCTTTCGGATTTTTGATATTGGTCTTGGTGCAAACAAGAGGCCCCATGATGTAAATTTTAACAAAGACCCAAAGATGTGGATTAGACACATGTGGCATGTGACGCAATCTCCTCCTACATTTTTTGATTTAGGGATCAAATCTTTATGCAGAATTGTTGGAAATAGTCTATAGATTTGCAGTAAGCTTTTGGAATTTTGGTTCCGGTTCCCAACCAATGACTGTCCACTTACCATTAATTGTCAACTGATTCTTAACTGATTGTTGTCCACTAATTCCTAATTTATGCCGGTCAAGCAATTCTAAATTGAAGAATTTCACAGTCGACAACCATCAGTTAAGAATCAGTCGACAGACTTCAGTTAAGAATCAGTCAACAGAGTTCTGTTGAGAATCAGTTGACAGTCATCACTTAAGAAACACTCGACAATCTTCAGTAAAGAATAAGTTGTCTGGTAGGAATCAATCACCAAACAAAATTTGTGAATCACCTGTTGTTTAAGAATCAGTTGAAAGACATCAGTTGAGAATCAGGTGACCGATAAGAATTAGTTGTCAGATAAGAATCAGTTGACAGTAAATAGTCAGATGAAGGAAATCTGTTAAGAATGAGTAAAGCAAGTTTTTGATTAAGAATCAGTTACCAGATTAAACTCAGTTGACAATCATTAGGTACAAACTAGTTGCATGTGATAGATCAATTAACTACCAGTCGATAGTCATTATTTAAGAAACAGTCGACAACCATAAGTGTAGTCATTAGAAATTGATGTGACTGTCATTACAATCTTATTTGGTTGTTATATATTCTTGCAATATTGATCTTGGCTATTTTGGAAACAGATTTAGTATGCAAGGTTATTTCTTAAATTCCAATATTCAGAATTAAGGTTTTTTTCATCAGAATCGAGTTTAGATTTGTAACAAAAGTCTTGAGGCCCAGTAAAATTATATTTCTTGAAAAATATATGAAATATCCATTCATTTAATCCTTGGATTACAGATGTCTTGAATTTATGTAAATTTGCAGGAATTTAATACATCAAGTATCATTGTATTATAGTTTTTATATTATGAAATTCATTGTGGTATACATGTACATTGTATTTTGTTATTAACCTGAATTATCAAATAATAACACAAATAAATATATACAAACCCTATTTTCATTTTTTGTTCTCATTGGACCTTTCAGTATGTTTGAAATCTCATCTTTGAGAACCCTTCAATCTTTCATAAACACAAATAATGATGTCTAACTAATTTTTTTTAATGGTACAGGTCATTGATAGCAAATTCAGGATAAATTACTATTCACATTAAAAATTTATGATTCTAAAGAATTTTTGAAATCATAAACATAATTATTTCCAGCCAAAATTAGAAAAAAAATCATAGCAAGCCTAACTTTGTAACTCATTGATATTGATCTCATTACTCTCAACATTTCCTCCCATTTCTAGATGCTTATTCTTGGCTACATGTCATCTTTATTAAACCTCATTGTTTCAAATAACTCAATACCGAAGTTACTGTGAATTTTGATTCTGCATATGCGCATTTCGACAACTTATGTCTCTTCAGTGCAGATAAAATCTAAAGGTTTGGAAGACCATCAATCCAAATATGTTTCAAAACTGATAGAGAACAAATTACCAAAAATGATCTAAATAGAAAGCCAAAATCAGCTAAGGACAGAGCTTTGCATGAGGGAGATACTCCTTAGTTTCAACAAAAGACGACATACATGTCGTAGATTTATTTACATTTGAAATTTAATAAATTTTAAAATTTTACTGTTTTTTTTTGGTAGTCTTATGTAGTAACAATTTGAAATATGTGATTTTATCAGCATTTTGTTGAATCTGACCTTTAAATATATTGACCCATTTTAAAAGTCTTTATAGCTTGCTATGCATGTGGTCTTACTTATACATCTTTTATTTTGAAAAATAATATCCTAGTAGTATTACATATAAAGCCAACTTGTAGCCAAAAATGACAAAATCTGATTTCATCATTCGTTTTGTTGACCTTAACCACTTAACCTTCAAACTATTGAAAATTTTTTAAATGTATTTGATTGACAACCCATATAGTCTTCAATATATATCATTTGCTTCAAAAGAAGTCTGAGTAACATTACATGCATGGCCGTTATTAAGCAATTAAATTTTTAGAACAAAACCTGATTATATCAATTTTTGTGTCCTTTACCTTTTGACCAATAATTAATGGTTTTTAAAATATTTGTCATTTAAAGAAAATATATGGTCTCCCTAATACTACTTCTGTTTTAGGGGAAAAAAGAAAAATTTTACAAAAATAGCCAAGCCTTGATAGCCAAAAAACTGAAAACGGGCAATTTTACCAATTTTTGTGACCTTGACCTTTTCACCTTCAAAATATTTACCTATTTTCAAAATGTTTTTAATTTGCTGAACATGTGGTCTCCCTAATACAACTTTTGTTTTGGGGTAAAAAAAAAAGTGTTACATATTCAATCCTTGGCCAAAACTGAAAATAAGGGCGACTTTACCAATTTTTGGTGACCTTGACCTTTTGACCTTCGAATTATTTGCCTATTTTTAAATGTTTTTAGTTTGCAGAACAAGTAGCCTCCCTTTCTCAACTTTTGATCGGGGAAAAAAATTAAAGTGTGTTACAAAAATAGCCAATTTTTGATAGCCAAAAACTGAGAAAGGGCAATTTTTGCAAATATTTGTGACCTTGACCTTTTGACCTTCAAAATTTTTGCCTATTTCTAAAATTCTTAATTGGCAGAACTTGTGGTCTCTCTAATACAACTATTGTTTTGGAAGAAAAGATCAAAGTATTACAAATATAGCCAATTCTTGGTAGCCAAAAAATGAAAAAAATGCGATTTCACCAATTTTTGGTGACCTTTGACCTTTTGACCTTCAAATTATTTATCTATTTTTATAATGTTTTTAGTTTGCAGAACAGGTGGTCTCCCTAATACAATTTTGGTTTTGGGAAAAAATAAATGTATTACAAATATAGCCAATCCTTGGTAGCCAAAAAATGAAAAATGGTGATTTCACCAATTTTTGGTGACCTTTGACCCTTTGACCTTCAAATTATTTACCTATTTCTAAAATGTTTCTAATTTTCAGAACATGTGGTCTTCCTAATACAACTTTCGTTTTGGGGAAAAAATAAAAGTGTTCCAAACATAGCCAATCCTTGGAAGCCAAAAACAGAAAAAGGTGTTTTTAACGATTTTTGGTGACCTATGACCTTTTGACCTCCAAAATACCCACTTGCTCTATGAAATTTTAAGGATTGAAAGAGTACAATATTTTCAGGGATTTCATGAAATTTTGCTTGGTTCCTTGGCATTTTTTTTGACCACTTGTTACCATGGCAACCACATGACTGATCAAGAAAAAATCTTGTAATTTTGCTTCATAGTCTGGAAGAAACTTTTGGAGCAAAAATTTTAAAAAATCTTAACACCCTCATGAATCACCTATTGCATGGTGTTTATAAAGACTGCTACTTGAAATCACGATCTTCTGGACGGCTAACGGAATCTTCCCCTTTAGCAGCTAAAGTTTGTTGATTCTTCTACTGGACATGTTCAACACAGTGGTTGTCTCATAAGAAGCAGGAGATGCTTGCTCTACCGATGCACTAGATTTCACCTATGATTTTAAATTGGACCTGTGTTGTTCATCTGTCTTTGTGTCTCCAGTTTCTTTTCCATACTTGTATGATGTCTTTGTATCTTTGTGTTTCCGATTATGCAATTGCATTCGGATTTTTGTTTCAGACTGACGATCCGGTTCTCACTTGCGTAAGAATTGCGAAAAATTAGTTATCAATACTGACTGACTACTTTCAATGCAATAAATTATGTGTAAATAGGGTGGTTTTTGTAATGATAAAATGTTTATGAAACAAATCTTTAAATGTTGTCGAATTTCAAGCAAGGATGTGCGTTCGTAAGTAATATTCACGCATTCTTTTAGATTTATTTTCTAACACTTTTGTTTTGATTGTCTGTGGTGAACACTCCTCACATTACCCGTTTATCTTCAATTTCAATTTTGCACTTAGTCTGTAGGCTTTCTGAACAATGATTCAATACAATCCCTTTGGTTTTCTATTGATATCGGCCAATAACAAAAAATAATAACAAAAAATGTCTTACCCAAGAATTAATCCAAGGAAAGAAAATTCCACATACGAAAAGACCGAGTAAGGGTCCGCCGACCATTCCGAAAATACTTAACATAATCTGAAATATTTTGAACGTAATATCATTAAATTTTTGTTTTCATATATATTTGTACCATGCAACATTTGCTTTCTTTAATTGCACTAATTCAGGTAATTTCATTGAAAATTTTTATAAATCATGACATTTGAAGTTAGTTATTTGTGTAGTAAAAACTGGTCTCTGTCGAGGAAATAGTGCCAAGATAAAATACGAATTAGTAAAATTGTAATTCCATGAGAGACTCATGAACACATTAACTCTCATTGAGAGTTAATGTGTTCATGATGACGACTTTAAAAGAGTACTAATTTCATCTATAAAAATCTTAATACACTCTTTTGTATCTACCTATATAAAGTACCAACAAAACAGTTGTTCATCAAATATAACATTTAATAATGCAGTTTTTCCAACTTCTATACGTTTCAACACCCCGTAAATTATATGGAGTTGAGTGAAGAGTATAACGTAACAGTTTTTCAACATGCAACTGACGTCATTACATTACACTAGATGTAGCTTCGATTCGTCAAGTCTCAACATCAGACAAGACGTATTACTGGCTACGATTCTAATTCTAGAGTCAAGCATATCATTTTTTACATGTGTAGACATATCGACGTTATTCCTCGAATTGTTTCTATTAAGGGCCCAACCATAAAACTTTAAGGGTGGGGGTTATGGTTGTTTATTCTTGGCAGAAAATGTTTTTCATGCTTCATTTTTTTAACTTGTATTAACAAAATATATATTTTTTTTAAAATAGCATTATTTTTGGGGGCAGAAAGCCTCATTCAAAATATTTGTTTTTCAAAATTTTTGAAGCCAAAATATTAAAAAAAAAACCAAAACATCGCCCCGCCTTTCAAGTTAAATAGTCGACCTTAGAAGAATACTGAGACTTGAATATTGGTATACTGATTATGTCAACATTTATTTTCTTAAATATATTTGTATTACCCACATTATACTATGAAATAACAACGATCAATGGTTAAGTCTTTTAGTTGCCGAAGATTATAGAAATAATTTTTCTTACTTGCAATACTGTCTGTCCTAGAAACTGTGCTACAAAAGCTATACCTATAACTAAGCCTCCACAAATTAGACCTACAAGTTTAAACATGAACTGAAGATCTGTACATAATATTTGTACATTGCAAATATTTGGTACAGATAACTCAGTGTGTAGAACACCAGTAATATATTATTGACTGTACATTCTAAGCAATATACTCAGAGCAGATTATGCTTTATACACTTCTGGAGGACCTGGTAATACTTCCAGTTTTTGAAGGGTGCACACTGCTAGTTTTTTAGTTTTGTTGATTTGTTTTGTACTTATCATATTGCCTCAATTTGTATTAAATTTGAATTGTTGTTTTGGGAGTTTTTAATTTTAGAATTTTCTGTCTTCCTACTTCGGTATTTGTTTGCCGATGCATTTGGAGAAAAGACGAGTGCTGGTCGTAAAGCACATTTTAAATTTGAAGGTAACATTAGTCTCGTCAAACAAACACTTTTAACTTGGAGAGTCTAATCATACTCATTACTCATTTACCATTTTGAGAAAACTTGAGTTTCATGAAAAAAAAATATTTTGACGAAAGCAATTTCTACGTACTCGGAAATAACTGTGAGAGGAAAAAATGGCACTACAAGTCTTAAATGGTGAATAAAAGGATATGGAGTAAATGCACATGAGACAAAGTCTATACAAATACATGGTAAACAATTTTTTTTATTGTTGTTCTTCAGCTTAAAGTCAGCATGAGACCTTCAACAATGAGCTTTGCTCATTCCCAATAGGAAGTTCAAGCCGGTCCCTAGCACCGGTTTGAGCGGAATTATTTGCTAATTGTCGAGCAACGCTACATCCATGTCTTAGCAAACATGATGTGTTGAATGTGTAGAGATTATCTAAATGATATACCCACCAAGAAGTTTGGCTATTCTTCCCTGCCACAACGGTGATGGTGCTGATCCCATGAAGTCCCACCATAACTTTAATACATCTTCTAAAATGACTATTGCCAATGCATTTAACCCAGATGAAATTGAACTGAAAGTACGAACCATCAAATCTCATTAACAGTTAAAAGCGTGATATGTTCATTTAAGCTGATTTGGCTTTCCATTTAGATCATATTTTACAATAACTTCGGTATTTAGTTATTTGTTACCACTGCGTCGATGCCGATGCTAGTGGACTGTAAGTCCCTGGGGGAATTCACCAGGCCAGTAGTCAGAACTTCGGTGCTGACCCGAAAGCCGATTTTATTTGGAAACTTGCGATATATATATATTTTTTAAAATTTTGTTGAAAACTTAGCAGTATCTCCCTCATGCAAAGCTCTGTCCTCAGTTGATTTTGGCTTTCCATTAAGATCATATCTGGTTATTTGTTCTCAGTTGTTAAACATGTTTGAGTTTATGGTCTTTCAAATGTTTAGAATTTATCTGCACTGAGGAGACATAAGTTGTCGAAATGGTCATTTGCACAAACTAAATTTGCAGTAACTGCGGTATTTTGTTATTAAGACTAATCACTACATTCTGAATTTTTGAGAACAATAAATAGTTTCTATAAACTCGAACATTTCCTTGTTGTGTAAGCAGAAATTTATTTGTTATATGTTTCCAAAACTTTAAATCGTCAATAAAATGCAAGATACACAACTGCTACAAAATAATTTTAATCATTTTCAAACATTGATGATCAAGGATTTCTCACATTCAGAGTAAGGTTCAATAAAATCAAAATAAACATTTAAAGTTCTAAATTAAAAAAATATTGCAGACATGGAAAAATATCGCAGCAAGGAACCTTCATGATAAATTTTCACAGAAAAAAATAAAGACAATTTTATAAGAACTGAAGCAATAAATAAAATGAATAAAAACATTATTTTCATTATTAAGTATGTGATAAAACTCTTAATGTAATTCAAAAACTTTTGGACACAAACATTTAAACACACCAATATTTGTAAAAATATTCTGGTTTGTTCTATCCAGTTACCTTAGAGATGCACTAAAAAGGCAAGCAACAAACAATCCTGGTAAACCTGGTAAAAATGTTAGCTTATCCATCACTAAAAATGGTAGCAACTGAAAATGAAAATAACAAAAAATCAGTATTCAATATACATGTTGAAACAAAAATGAATAATTATTTTATGATTGTGAAATCACATTTTTACCAGGTAGCATCAATACTGGTTCATTCTTTGGCATCAACTTTTGGCACATACTGGCATTTGTTTCTGCTTTACAGAATATAAGTTTCCATTTTGGTTCTATAATTTTTTTTCTCATCTCAAGCAAACCTGATGCGACTGAAAATAGTATGTAAAATATATTTTGATCGATAGAAAGTGATGTATTGTAAATGACTATTCAGATGAAATACAGAAGAGAACATAACACTACGAGTACAACGCGGACAACCGATTAAGACAAGCGTAAAAGAAATATATTGCCTTCAAAAGGAAAAGAAATCAAAGCTCCATCGGAGTTTCGAACGCCCTGAAAATATACACACCTCAAAAGCTCTTAGTCATCCAAAGAAATTGGAGAACTGATTCAATCACAACGAACAGAAAGTACAAAAAAAGGGTAATTCCAAAATTACGAGAAGATAATCAAAGGGTGAGAATTTCATATTAGTGTCAAAATACATGTGCTAGGGGACGACCATTTGATTCTAGGGGCGGGGCTTGCATCATTGCCACCAGCTTCTATCTACAGTGTGGTAAAACAAATATACATAATCTTGCCTTTTAAAAAAAAGAGTTTGAATATATATTTTCTGATCTTCAAATTTTTGGAAATACATATTCTGGCTCGACAAAATCCCCCCTCCGAAACCAGAATGAAATGGTCTTCTCCAAATACTGTTGCATTAAAATGCCTAATTTATATAATCGGGGAATAAGACAACTGACTATATAAACTCAAACTCAAAAGGGGTGATTATCTTTTTTTAATTTGCTTTTTTAATCCATATGCGACAAATAGCTATCTTTGACATATAACTACGCGAAAGGTCCGCTGAATTTCTTCACAAAGACAAGATCATGTGTATTATAATTACTGTTTATATTATATGCTGTTCGTTATTATCAATTTTATAAAGCAAAACCGCTACTATTCGACTCACAAAAACGTTGTGAAAGAAACTTACGCACTATATTTGCGGATACACGCAGCTCATTTAATGGACGTTAATAGGCTTGTCTCTGACAGTCATATGATATCTTTCGGGTGGTTTTATAAATTCGGCAGCTGCTTCGTGGCTTTCGAATTAAAAACAGCCGATTCAGAGAAAAAGCAAGAGAAGATCTACTGCCTTCAAAAGAAAAAAAATGTTTAAAAAAAAGTAAAAGACGTTCTGTTGCCTTCAAAGGGGAAAAGAAACTAGAGGCTCAGAGACTGAGCCTGTATCGCTCACCTGACAAAATGCTTCTATGCCATGCATGACCAAAAATATGTTTATTACCAATGGGTCTAATATTAAGTTACGTTCTCCTTTAGCACCCGAGTTTGTGTCTGATCCTATTGAAATGAGTAATTTTTCAAAGGACATTCCATTCATTTAGTTAAATTTGCTTGAATAGTTTAAGAGAAGATGATGAAAAGGATGGCTTTCTCATATCAGGCTCCGATGTTAAACTATGTTCTGCAGTGGAGGCCATGTTTTTTGCCATATCGAAATGAAATGAGCAATCTTTGCTAAAGATATTTAGTACATCATTCCTGTAAAGTTTGGTTGAATTTGTTACAGTGGTTTCAGAGGAGAAGATAAAAATGTGATTTTTCCCATAGGGTCCGATGTTAAACCTAAGTTCCTTGCAGACAGCAAGATCGGATCGAAAGAAAATGAGCAATCCTTGTAAAAGACCTTTAGTACATCATACCTGTAAAGTTTGGTTGAATTTACTTCAGTAGTTTCAGAGGAGATAATGAAAATGTGATTTTACCATAGGGTGCAATGTTAAACTATGTTCCGCGGCGGCAGTCATGTTTTGTATCGGATGGGAACCCAATGAGCAATCTTTGTCAAGGACCTTAAGTTTATCATTCCTGTAAAGTTTGGTTGAATTTGCTTCAGTGGTTACAGAGCAGAAGATGAAAATGTGATTTTCCTATAGAGTCCAATGTTAAACCTTAGTTCCGCCTTGGCGGTCATGTTTTTTTTTATCAGATCTGAACGAAATGAGCTATCCTTGTTAAGGACCTTAAGTACATCATTCTTGTAAGGTTTGGTTGAATAAACTTCAGTGGTTTCAGAGGAGAAGGTGAAAATGTGATATTCCCATAGGGTCCAATATTAAACGATGTTCCACGTTTGCGGCCATTTTTTTCATAGGATCAGAACTCAATGAGCAATCTTTGTCGAGGACCTTTAGTACATCATTCTTGCAAAGTTTGGTTGAATTTGCTTCAGTGGTTTCAGAGCAAACATTCCCATAGGGTCCATTGTTAAACCTAAGTTCCGCGCTGGCGGCCATGGTTTTTATCGGATCGGAACAAAATGAGCTATCTTTGTTAAGCGCCTTTAGTACATCATTCCTGAAAAGTTTGGTTGAATTTACTTCAGTGGTTTCAGAGGAGAAGATGAAAATGTGAAAAATTACCAGACGACGGACGACAGACGCCAAGTGATGGCAAAAGCTCACACTGACCCTTCGGGTCAGGTGAGCTAAAAAAAACGATTAAGATGAATGCAAAAGAAGTTCTATTACCTTCAAAGGAGAAAAAAAACGATTAAGACAAACGCAAAATGAGATCTATTGCGTTCAAAAGGGAAAGAAAAAACAGTTGATAACGACAAACGTAAAAGACGTTCTACCTCTTTCAAAAGGGAAAAGAGAAAAAAACAGCCGATTGAGGCAAACGCAAAAGGAAATCTATTTCCCTCAAAGGGGAAAAAACAGCCGATTAAAACAAACGTTAAAGAAGTTCTGTTGCATTCAAAGGGGAAAAGATAAATCAACCGATTAAGACAAACGTCAAATACGTTCGATTGTCTTCAAAGGGGAAAAGAAAAAAAACAACTGATTAAGACAAACTAAAAAAAAATTATGTTGTCTTCAAAGGAAAAAAATGACAACCCATTAAGACAAACGTAAAAGAAGTTCTGTAGCCTTCAAAAGGAGAAAAGAAAAACAACTGATTAAGACAAACGTTAAGAAATTCCGTTGCCTTCAAAGGGGAAAGGAAAAAAAAACAACCGATTGAGACAAACGTAAAAGAAGTCATATTGCCTTCAAAGGGGAACAGACAAAACAACCGATTACGACAAACGTAGAAGAAGTCCTATTGCCTTCAAAGGGGAAAGAAAAGCAACCGATTAAGACAAACGTTAAGAAGTTCTCTTACATTCAAAGGGGAAGAGTAAAAACAACCGACTGAAACAAACGTAACGAAAGTTCTATTGCCTTCAAAAGGGAAAAGAAAAACAACCAATTTAGACGAAAGTAAAAGGAGTATTATTGCCCTCAAAGGGGAAAGGAAAAAAACAACCGATTAAGACAAACGTAAAAGAAATTATGTTGCCTTCAAAGAGGAAAGGAAAAGACAACCGATTAAGACAAACGTCAAAAGTTATGTTGCCTGCAAAGGGGAACAGAAAGATCAACTGATTAAGACAAAGGTAATGGTCTTTGTTTACGTTTGTCTTAATCATTTTTCCTCTTCCCATTTGAAGGAATATTTACTGACGTACTTGCAACTTTTTATTCTCGTCTGTGTTGATAAAGTATATTCTTATCTTCGTTTTTTTAATTACTGCACAAATGTTTTTTTTTTAATACAGTTCGCCAATATGTCATTCTGCATTACGTATTTTGTTATTAACTGCTTCGCAGTATTTTTTTATTTTGCAGTAGAAATAGTTGCACTATAGAGTAACCTTGAATATGTTGGTATAAATTTAACAAAAGCAATTGCCATCGGAGTTGTGCACGGAAACTGCCGCAATAAAAGGGGAGTCATAAAACCGGTTTAACCCACCATTGCTTTTGAAATGCCTGTACAAAGTCAGGACCATTGCGGTCGACAATTTACCGGCGGTTTTCCATCTTCTCTTTTTTGCCTGTAGGCACTTCTGTTCGGTAATTTTGTTATAATTCCCATTTAACTGTGAAAGTCATTGGGCGTTTTCAAAAGACGTATCTAATTTTATCGAATTTAAATAGGTTCGAAATGTCAAAACCTTATGAAAACTAACCTGATCTCTCTGGTGCACCATTTTTAAGAGATATGGATCACAATCATGGTATGTAGAGTATATAACCAATCCCACCAGACACACGACTGTAGACAGTATTAATGTAAGTGGTAAACTCAAATACAGCGCCCTGGGAAAATATATGTATTTGTTATTGAGTTTTGAGTAAAATTTTCGTTTGCGCATTTGTGCCGATTAATATCAGATAAATTACAGGTAAATATTTAATTTATTTAAAATCCATTATAATATACAGAATTTCGTTGCTAAAAGATCATTTTACTATTTCCATGGCGCAAATAAAAATCATACATCCGACTGTTCAAATGAAAGACTGGATATTTTGAAATCGGTGCAAATGTAATACGGTCTTGAAAATACATGTTCACTGTAAGTTAGTTGAAGGTATTACTATTTCAGTAAACCAGTATTTTGGTCCAAAAATGTGTTAGAAGTCATATAATCATGTGTTGAAAATAATTAATCTCTCATTCGAGTTCTTGTGTTTTTTCTTTCTTTTCCTGCATTCTCTTTTGTTTTTGCTGTAACGTGACCTATTAACACCCTTCATAGTTATTAATGTGTCGCCTGCGCTCACGATGTGGTATGATCACCATCAGTCGTCTTGCGTCGTCGGCGTCGTCGTCCGCGTCGGCGTCACAAAATTTTTTCACATTTTTCTAAGGAACCATGTATCTGTGCCTTCTGCGATTTGGCATGGAGTATCAGTATGGAGACCTATACAGTGTAAAAGAGTTTTGAATCTCTCGCATGCATACTTCCTTTTTGACGGAACTTAGAATACTTTTTGCGTCTTGAAAATTTCTGTCACGTTATTTTCAGGTACTACAAATCCCAGCCTTCTGCAATTCAATATAGAGTATCAGAATGGGGAACTATACCGTGTAACAGAGTTTGAAATCTTTGCCATGATCACTTCCTGTTGACGGTACTTGGAATAATTTTTGCTTATCAGGTTCACAAAAAATTTCTGGCAGTTTTTTTAGGAATCATATATCCCAGCCTTCTGAAATTTTCAATGGAGTATCAGTATGGGGAGTCATACCGTGTAATAGAGTTATGGATCCCTTGCATGCCCACTTCCTGTTTAACGGAACTTAGAATATTTTTTGCCGATGGGCGTCACAAAAAATTTCTGTCACATTTTCCGAGGAACCACATATCCCAGCTTTCTGAAAGTAAGCATGGAGTATCAGTATGAAGACCTATACTGTGTAATAGAGATTTTTATCTCTTACATGCCCACTTCCTGTTTTACGTAACTTAGAATATTTTCTAAGTCTTGCAAATTTCTGTCACGTTTCTCAGGAACCACATATTACTACCTTCTGCAATTTGGCATGGAGTATTAGTATTGGGACCTATACTGTGTAAGAGGGTCTCTTGCATGCCCACTTCCTGTTTGACGGAACTTAGAATGAAATGTGTTATTACACAGGCGACACATGTCTCCCCTGGAAGACTTACTAAAAAGTTCTTCCAAATGTTTTAATTTTTTTACACAAGTGAGGCATAATATATATATTCAAAATGGTTAGAATTCAAACTTACTACACTTTGTTTTGTGCCATTTTGTACATGTGTAAAAAGTACATATTGTCACGTGGTTTGGACTTATGATTTCATTGATTATCTGATAATCTTATTAAAAAAAATCAGCCCTAATAAATAAAAATTACAGAAAATAAATAATATCTACAGCTTTGTCTTATTTTATTTTTAAAGTATGTCCGTGTGTTTTTCATTTTCAAACAAGTGATGCTATAATCTCGAAGCTATTTACAACGAATTTAATTATCTGTATTAGTTGATTTATAGAATAGAAGAAATCAAACTTGAATTAATTTCTAAATATTTCGCACCTCTGAGAATTTGTTGTTTCTTTAATAGCTAAATATCGCTGTATCATCGTCTGATTTGCTGCATAAATAGTCAGCTGACCAAAGAATGAACCAATCACAAGTGCCCAAATGGAATGCCGCGTTGTAGGATCAGGACTCCATCTACAACAAAATGAAAAGCATCATATAACTGCAACAACGTTTCTAGAAAATATCTTTAGAATCAAACACTTGTTTTTAGGAAATTATCTATGTATAAACTACGGTTCACTCACAAACTGATTTAAGTCCGAAGGTTGCTAGGTAGAATTCAGAAAAATAAGTGAACTTTAAGAATATAAAGAAAATTGCCAAAGATTGGATACAAATAATTTTGAAATCCAACTCGTGAAAATATTTATTCTGATTGATATAAATTCTAAAAGTCCAAATATTTCTTTGGTTATTTATAAAAAAAAGAAATATTTGGACTTTTTAATGACGTGTGCCAATAAAATTGAACTTTGCAATTACATTTGGAATTATGCTAAAATATTCACACAGAACAGAGCGTACAGGCAAAATCTGGAAGTAATTATTTTATTATTACCATTATTATTTTGGCAAATATATCTTACCGCTAATGACATGCTTTCCCTAGAAATTTGCCATTTCAAAAAATTAAAAAAATATATGATCTAATAAAAGATTAAGGACATCTTAGTGAGTTTTTAATACGCGAACTTGCATTAAGTTAGACGTACTCTATAAATTTAATTCTTCCACCTTGATCTGCAATGTTCCAGACTTCACTAAATCCACCAAGTTCTTTAGAACCCTGAACAATAATGGCTATTAAACCAGCCATCACAACAAACGTTTGAAATGTATCAGTCCAGACAACCGCTCTCAGTCCTCCCTTAAAGTATAAGATGATTTAATTAATCCTCCTTTTATATATAAAAAATGGTTCTTTTTTATATCTCTTTTCCGTATCTTTTCGGTCTTAAACACTGGAAATTTTCAGCTAGACTTCTCCCTGGATTTGGCATAAACGGTTTTCACTTAACGTCTGAATGACTAACTGACGGAAAAATATTCACATTACTCTTTCGAGCACATGATGTCACTCAGAATTCGGGAGAGTTATTGACTGTGAACGTTGCGTTTGTTATTTCCGTGCATCGATTTTGTGATATTGTTTGCTTGTTTTTTTTAGTTTTGTGCATTTTTCCTTCCTTTATTATACAGCATATTTTACGAAAGGATATGGAGTAAGTGAACATGAGACCATTTGGCTTCACATTTAGATCATATTCGGTATTTGTTTATATCTTTGAGTTTATGGTCTTCCAAACGTTTAGATTTTATCTGCACTGAAGATACATAAGTTGTCGAAATGCGCATATGCAGAAATTAATTTACAGTAACTTCGGTATTTAGTTATTTGTTACCACTGGGTCGATGCCTCTGCTGGTGGATTGTTAGTCACCGAGGGTATTCACCAGCCCAGTAGACAGTACTTCGGTGCTGACCTGACAGCCGATTCCATTAGGAACCTTGCAATATCTAATTTTTGTAAATTTTGTTAAAAACTAAGGGGTATCTCCGCGTGCAAAGCTCTGTCCTTAGCTGATTTTGGCTTTATATTTAGATCATATTGGGTATTTGCTCTCTATCAGTTTTTTTTTAATATCTTTGAGTTTATGGTCTTCCAAACGTTTAGATTTTATCTGCACTGAAGAAACATAAGTTGTCGAAATGCGCATATATTGAAATTGAATTTACAGTAACTTCGGCATTAAGTTATTTATCTCCAACTGCAATGATTTTAATGAGCTGTATTGCCATTTCGGAAATTTATTCCTCATCAGCAGCACTAGAACCCAAACAAGGAAATCCATTATTTAAAAAAAAAATGTTTAAAATGAATAAAACCAAAACGAAGTCCGAATAATCAGTAATATCAAATATAGGTAAAGACAAAACTACGATGGAGGGAGTTTAGGTTTTAGATTTTACATAAATCTAGATAATCGTAATTGAACAAAGTGTACACACGAGATACAATTCACCATATCTAAGAAAAATAAAGAGGATACATATCTAACACGGGGAATTGTTTTACCAACTCCTCAATGCATTAAAAGACAAACTTCTGTATTAAATATTTTACGAAAGGATATTAAGTAAGTGAACATGAGACCATAACACATACGTTAACTCCAACTGAAATAATTCTAATGAGCTGTATGGCCATTTCGGAAATTTATTCCTCATCAGCAGCACTATCAGTTTGTATTCTTTGGTTTTCTGAACAATTATATTTGCCGATTTTTTTTCTCGTGTTTGAGTTTATATGTGGGGGAAAATGGTAAAGGTATTGTCTAATATCTTTCATACTTAAGTACCAGTCCGTCGAAGAAACAGGTTAAGTGCATTGATGCAGTGGCACATTGAAGAAAAAAAAAACCGCAAACTTTTGATATTTGATTTTAATAAAACTAAAAAATAAAACGTCATTCTAATTGATAAAAATTCTGTGTTATTTTGCCTGTTTGAGTTATTAGCGTCAAAAATGTATATACATTGTAAAGTGAAAAGTAAGGGAAAATTTTGGCACCATTTTTTTCGCTATATAACCAATCAAAAATTATCTCGAGACCTATCATATGTTTGAATGTAAGAGCTTCTTGGCGACGTGTTTTTATGACCAAATGAATACATATAAGCCGAAAATTGATGTGCCACCCAATGCCTGACTCTGAACCGGAATACTATCTTAATTAAGTGAGGAAGGTAGGTATACAGGCATTATCATTGTACAAAATGTATTACAATTTAGAAGTTGTGTCTCAGACCCGATTTTTATTTTGAATGGTCCAGATTGTGAGTGAATTAGTCAAATTAAGATTCATGCAACATAGCCACGCATATCTACAATTAAAATAATATATTTTTTTCAATGTATTAAATTCTTTTTTAAGTTAGTACTTTTTGACATGTGCTACAAATTTCTGATATATCCATACTCTTAAGACCATGTACAATCCAACAAAAAATTGTTCCAAAATATTACTACTTTATTTCTAAACAAACTCAGTTATCATCCGTAAACCATAAAATTTGTAGCATAATCCAAGGGCAATAAATGTAGAACGCAAAACCTGATCATACTGAAAATCGAACTTGACTTGTATTTCATAAAAAGTAAAATTTCAAAAATATGAAAACAAGCGCAATTTTCAAACGAAAACCAACGTATGACGGCCGGACAGCGTTCCTCTCTGATACACTTAAGAGTTGTTATTGACCCTTAGTGTACCCCCTCTCAGTATTTTTGAATTCAAATGATTTTACGACAAGGAATTCAAGGGCATTTAGTTGTTAAGTAAAATTCAAACTGGTCTTTCAGATTTTCAGAAAATTTGACAAAATTGGAAGCAATAACAGGAAATGATTGATTTTGCGCATATGCAGAAAATAAATTAACAGTAACTTCGGTATTTTGATATATATTTACTCAAACAAATACCCGTTTATGGTTACTAAGTAGAATTCTAAAATATATTTGGTCTGAGAATTTCTGAAATTTTCCAAAATTTGAATTAAAAATTCTTAATTTACTAAAGATCATAATTAAAACAATTTCTTAAAAATATAGTTGCTATAAAAAAAATCAAAAATGTTTGTTCTATATGAGACAGAAAGGAAATGGGGTTAATGTCAAGGAGACAACATCCCATATCCAGGTTAAAACGACCCAAAACAAAGCATCTAGGGGTCACCGTACGGTCTTCAACACAGTGAGGAACCTCACACCATATAGCAAGTCCTAAATGGCCCCAAAAAGGTAAAAAAGTGAATAAATCAATGGAAACAAACCACATCCAATAACCCGAATATCAAGAAACTAAAATTTCATAAGAAGACACGGACAAGCCAGTCACCAACATATTCCTGACTTGGGACAGGCGCAAAAACTGCGGTGGGGTTAAACTCGTTTTCTTGGATCNATGGCCAATATCTACAATTAAAATAATATATTTTTTCAATGTATTAAATTCTTTTTTAAGTTAGTACTTTTTGACATGTGCTACAAATTTCTGATATATCCATACTCTTAAGACCATGTACAATCCAACAAAAAATTGTTCCAAAATATTACTACTTTATTTCTAAACAAACTCAGTTATCATCCGTAAACCATAAAATTTGTAGCTTTTGCATAATCCAAGGGCAATAAATGTAGAACGCAAAACCTGATCATACTGAAAATCGAACTTGACTTGTATTTCATAAAAAGTAACAATTTCAAAAATATGAAAACAAGCGCAATTTTCAAACGAAAACCAACGTATGACGGCCGGACAGCGTTCCTCTCTGATACACTTAAGAGTTGTTATTGACCCTTAGTGTACCCCCTTCAGTATTTTTGAATTCAAATGATTTTACGACAAGGAATTCAAGGGCATTGAGTTGTTAAGTAAAATTCAAACTGGTCTTTCAGATTTTCAGAAAATTTGACAAAATTGGAAGCAATTACAGGAAATGATTGATTTTACTCAAACAAATACCCATTTCTGGTTACTAAGTAGAATTCTAAAATATATTTGGTCTGAGAATTTCTGAAATTTTCCAAAATTTGAATTAAAAATTCTTAATTTACCAAAGATCATAATTAAAACAATTTCTTAAAAAAATAGTTGCTATAAAAAAATCAAAAATGTTTGTTCTATGACAATTTCTGATAATATTGATCAAAACTGGGTTGGAATAATGTTGAATTCCAATTATCTATTACCCGGGTATGTTCCTTCAAGTTGAAACACTCTCTTACAAAATGGCTTATAGGTAGAATTCAGAAAAATAAGTGATCTTTGAGAATATTAAAAAAAATGCCAAAATTGGATACAAATATTTTTGAAATCCCACTCGTGAAAATATTAATTATGATAAAACAATTGTAAAAGTATGATTGCTAGCTATAGGTAGAATTCAAGAAAAAAACGTTAGATTTTGAGAGTTTCTGAACGTTTACCGCAAAGGAAAATATCTGGTATTCTTTGTATTTAAAGTTATGTTGGATACCAATCGATTGCTTCAATATATGGCTGTAATCCAAAATTAAAAAAAGACATGTCTTTGATATTTACAGGGAATTTTTCAAAATTGGAACCGGAATCAAAATTCCTAAAGCTTATTGTGCATCTACATACTATATGCAACAATTTTACAACAAATGAAGCGAATTAAGGTCGTATGCCACATGTGTCAAGATAGGCATTTCTGTGCCTCTTGTTTTCGCTAAGACGGGAATATAACACTATTAACAAGGATACTTACTAAAGCTGTGTAAAACGTACAAACCATTCCAATACACACTATAGACATTTCTAAACTCAAACCTGTCACTGTAAAAATAAATACGTAAGATATCTTAAGATTCGGTCGTCCAATGGAATTTCTTATTGGTTTCTCCCTCAATATGATTCTGACTTTTGTTGTCACTTTTATTTTTCATTGTGGAAAAAACGACACCATCAAAAGTGATAAACTCACTACAACTTGATGGCTGTTGCGGATCTAAAAAAAATCGTTTAATTGTTCATGCCGGAAGCAGATCAATTTGTTCTATCATAACAAAAATTTTCTCTTCAATAAATTTCCGAATGAATACCAAAGAAACAAAAAAAATCATAGGTAGTATAGTTGTAGCACTCAAAGAGACAAGATAAATAACATAAACAAAACTTCGAACTTCGAACTCGATATTATGTCCTTACCTAGATTCAGTAACTGCGAGCATTTGTTCAGAGAGTACCCGTGTGTATTGTCTTCATGTTTTATGTACTCCATCGTAAGGGTACTCGTCTTGATATTAAGTTGGATTTTTTTCTAGTTTGGTTTTTACTGTGAGTCTTTTTGTGTATTTATTTTTTAGCCATTCACCACACATAGGGGGAGGGTTTGGATCCAAGACAACGAGTTTAACCCTACCGCAATTTTGGCGCCTGTCCCAAGTCAGGAATATGTTGGTCATTGGCTTGCCCTTGTCTTATTATGAAATTTGAGATTCTTGATATTTTGGTTATTGGATGTGACTTGTTTTCATTGATTTATTCACCTTTTTACCTTTTGGGGCCATTTAGGGCTTGCTATATGGTGTAAGGTTCCTCACTGTGTTGAAGACCGTACGATGAACCCTAGATGCTTTGTTTTTGGTCGTTTTAACCTGGATATGGGATGTTGTCTCCTTGACATTTACCCCATTTCCTTTCTTTTTCATGTTTTTTTTTCACTGACTATTGTCTACATTTCCAAAGGCATGCAGAAAATGTGTTACTTGATAAAAAAAAACTAAACTTCCGAATTATAAGAAAAATATATCGTTAGCACGTCATATTCAAGTTTGATATGGTTCAAAGCGACGGTTTGTAACATGGGTTTCTTTGCAATTAAAAAAACAAATTAACCATGTATATATCTAAAAAGACTAACCTTGATTCAGTGCTAAAGATGGTGCATACAGAACAACGCCCATATACAGGAGCTGAAACGAAGTAAAACAGTAGGTGAACGACACACAAATTGTTGTAAGACAGAGTAAAACAGTGTACGCCTCATCAGTGTCAAAGAGTCTGGGGGTAACAGTAAAATCATTCAAGGACAGACCATATTTCGTAATTTCATTATTTCATTTCTAAAATTTGAATATTTCAAGTGTTAAAAATAATAAAGATATCTCTTCTATATACTCCAAGAAGTGACTATATAACTGTGAATCATGCATGTCCAAAAAGGGCGTTAAGCTGTTTGGAATAGTGTCGTTGATAAGTTGTAGACTAAACCTCAGGTTGATACAACGTATATTATAGGAAAAATAGATTAATACCCTGTCGGTTCCGTGCCACAGAAGTGCATGACAAAACATTAATTCATTTGAATTATAACATAATAATGTTACATACTAACCATATTCAGCATGAAAATAACCGAAGCACAAACTCTAACAGGTCTGTTAAATCGTTTCTCCAAGTACTGAAATAAACATTAAAGATGCTACAATTTATTTGATATAGGAATGTTGAAGCTCTTCTCCAAATACTGAAAATCATAAAAACTACAACAGTTCATTCGATATTGTGTTGCTATGTGACATAGCAAACAGTCATAAAATATTGCTATTTGTAATTATTACAGGGAAACAAAAATAATACTTATGATAAACAGGACGATTGCACCAACCTCTTGTTTCATTGCTTATTGACTATGTATAGCTGCTAATATCATTTTATTTTAATCTTACTTTGACGTTATATCCACATTGCAGTTTACTAAAGCAATCACTGTAGGTTAGCCGAAATTTCAAGAATCCAAAATTAGGTGCTTTGGTTTTGTACGTTTCCTTTCTAATCAGGATGCAAAGTTTCTTTATTTTACTAAAATTTCCCCAAAAATATCAAATAGATTAGGTTGATTTCTTACAAATTAACATTGGATTCTTTGGTTTTCTGAACATGCTGATGTTTTTTTATGTTTGGTTTTTTTTTGCTGATATAATTGGACACATCTTATCTTTATTGGATCATTGCCAAAAGTTCACATGTCAGGTTGCCTTTCTGACTTATTTATAACTGTATCCAAAAACATAGAAATAATACGTTCTTCATTTTGTAATATTATAAACGATTCTGTACTTTATCTTTCTGATTGTTAACAGATAAAACAAAGTAAAAATAGTATGGTAGGCCACAATTAAAAAGTAAAATTATACCAAATATATAAACTAAATAACAGCTAAAAATATCCAAACGGGTGGAAAAAAGAGTGTGCTCAACGTGTCGGCCAGTGCGGCCTTCTCCTAGGGGCAACCGGGACAGAAAAACGGAAAAGGGTGTAAAGGATACGAGAGAAAACTACTAACTAACGTGTAACAAAAATCACTTGTAAAAATCATGCTTAATCTTGAACATAATCCAAAAAGAAAATAAAAGATTAGTATTCTACACTGTACAATCGTGTAATTTCAAATAAAGAAGTAAAATCATATAGTGGACTGTTTCTTAACATTCATGCCAAAGGGACGAACAGTCCCCAGAAAATGGTTGTTGCCCCTGAAGAAGGCCGTACTGGCCGAAATGTTGGGCACGATATTTTTAGCTGTTTTTTGTTTATTTATTTGGTTTAATTTTACCAAAAAAGTATTTTATTAATGGCTAAAATCAACATGAAGTGGGTTACCAGTCAAGTTTGAATTAAATATCGTAAATATACAGAGACAGCCTTGAATGATTTTTGAAAAACATATTATATACATATAACCAAACTAGGGACAAAATTTCAATTTAAACTTTTGTGCCAAACCTTATATACCCCTTTGTCAATATCAATTGTCTTAAAGGTTTAAAGAAACGAGTCTCATTTAAGAGATTATTGGATTTTAAAAAAAGTTTTAATATTTAGACACTGGTATCGACACCATAATCAAAAAAGTTTCTATTTTTTTCCTTTTTTTGTAAAAATGTGTTCTTTGGAATAATTTAGTAAATAGTTTTTAGAATTCGACTGAAAGAAAAGCCCATTTTGATTCGTTTTTAAATTGAATATTGACAACGGCCGGAAATAAGTCTAAAATCAACAAAATATCTTCCAAATTTTTTTCAGCTTGCTCCACCAAGAAAGCAAAGTGTCAGTGAATATTGACTATAAACAATAAAACTACAGAAGACTCTTCTATCTGAATTTTCACATCAGCTTCAGAGTCAACTAAGGATAGTAACATGGCTAATTCAAGTAACAAGACACTTTACCAATATTTCGAACAATTTAGTGCTAATTTAGGGTTGGTATGTATATGTAAACAAATATTTGCATATGTTGTTTTGTTTTAAATTAAAATCTGAATTAAATTAGAATTACTTTGCTTACCTCATAAGCGCTTGTAAGACTGAGATTATGAAAAAATGGTAGAAAAACGTGATTTGTCACAACCACTGTAAAAATCATTGATAGTCCTGCTATCCAGTAACTTGTATTGTTATTATACATTTCTGTTGGTGTTCCTAGAACAGTTATAGCAGACATAAAACTTGCCATAAGGGACATGGCGATTGGAAAAATACCGATGTCACGTCCTCCCATTAGAACATCGTCCGAAGTAGCGGCTTTTGCCGCTCGATACTCCTTTACCATGTAATAAACTCCGATGAGAGCAGACACTACAAGAACGGCTGCGAACAACACATAATCAGCAGCAACAAACGAACCAATTTGTTCTCCAGGACATAGCTCGCAAACTTTCCTACAGGACGCGTAACTTGAATTTAAAACAGTCATAGTGGTCACTTTTCGAAGGTTATGTAATTTCAAAACCAAATACTATTTTTTTTTCAATTCACATATTAGTTATTATTAAAAAAAAATGTCCACTATCAAATTGCGACAGCTGTGTATTCGAAATACCTCGGTTGTTTTCGGTATTTCTGTTATCACCACAGATAATTTTATTATGTATTGACCATTTTTATCTTGGCTTGACCATTTTATCTTCGTAGATAAACAAATATGTCTCTATGGACAAATGTCCACTTACATTAATCCACACCCCATTAAAACAAAACTGTTTTATCAAATGCGGTGACAGTGTGTATAGTTTTAAAATGACTATTGCTTAATAAAGCCAAAAATTATGGTAATAACAGTGATAATTGGGTTTGGATTAATACAAGTGGACACTAATGAAATAATTAACCTTTACAAGAGCGTTTTACAATAATATTTACTTTTATTTTAAGAAAAATATTTTTTATTGGCTAAACTTTCTTGAAAAAGTATATTTATTTGTATAAAACTGACTGAAATCAACTGTGGCGAGACTTGATTAAGCAAATTTACTGTAAGCCCAGCACCGTGCAATATTTTTCAGTTAAACTAAATTCCGTTGTATGACTGATTCAAATATTAAATGCAACACATTAACTTCACCCGAAAAAAAGTTGTAAAACAATAAAATATCGAAAAAATTTGTAACTGAAAAAATGAAGATTTTCGTAAAATGCGACAGTGTAAGATTGAGGAAATTGAAGATGAATTACAATATATCTCAAAAGCTGAGAGAAATTAAGAGTAGAAATTAAAAAAATCTATTTCAACATGTTAATATTGTTTTTTTTATAGGAAAACCTCTGGAACATATCAAAATGATTATATTTAATTGAATTATATTAGTATCTTAAGCGTCTTCGCTAGCCAAGTGTTACAATCCCAACAGAGGAGCGTATCGTAACCCTTGGCTAGCGAAGATGTGCCTGTAGTAGATACCGTCTCTTAAACACTTATTTGTTTTTTATGCCAACGATGGACTGTTTTTCTTTTCTTTTGACTTGAACCCAAACTACTTCATATGCTGTTGTTGGTTCCTCAATTTATAATTCACGCGTTACCATTACCTACAGGAATGTAGATTACTGTGTCCTTAGAGTCTAATTCTCTGTTATTTTCTCCATCTTTTGTAGTGTCCTTTACTGATGATATGAACTTTAAACCAATGAATCATTACAATATGTAGTATTGGTCTTCATCTCTTTATTGTTGTATCGGTCCCACTCTAGTAGTTTAAATTCTCCATGTTGCTGTCTTCAGTATTTTTCGTCGATCTCATTTTGTGCTATTTAGATGATCGTGTTGTAACTTTTTGTTTTGGCTCATTTATGTTGATCTACTTTAGAAGCTTCTTAGTATAAACAGTATTTTATGTAGAAAAAAACCATATATAACAAACAATTCAGAAATGCAAAATGATGGGATTGGAAAACAAGTGACATACACCTCTATAAATTCCTCTCCAATAGAAAACATCATAAGAAATGGTATTAGCCACTGACTTAAAAATAAAACAATGATGACCTTGCAATAATTATGAATATAAATGATACATAATATGCCTTCTTCATCATATAAAGAAATAAAGTATATTATATTGCTGATCAGTATCAAGAATGTACTCTTTGATCACAATGAATTTGTTGGAGTTTTCTTGATCAGAGATATTAGAAGATTCTTACAGAATGTTTAGGCATTTGTTCGGCCTACATAATAACTAGTAAGTTCGTTTTTATATATAATTTTAGCCTTACCCTTTTGTTTTTTTTTCTTTGCATCCATGTAATCAGTCAAGACTTCTCCTGAAATTGTTATTAATATGTAACGGTCATGTTCAGTTTGTGAACGATTTTTTGTGCTTTACGTTCTTTGTGTTTCCTTCTGTTGTTCTACTCTAAGTTTCCAAATAGATACCTCGCCGCCCTGAACCTTGACCAGTCTTGATAACCAATGTCTGTATGTGTCTAGGTATTGTCTTGATAGTTCTGTTATTTTTTTGTGTAATCAGTTGAGATTGATTTTTTCATATTGGTCCTTTTCTCGAACGATCTTTTTAGTCAATTCTTTGTCCCGATTCTGCACTCGTTTGCTTATTTTGAGAAAAATACAGTGAATGCGCTAAGTGGTTGTACTTCTTTGGTCACCTTTCGAAGGAATATTTTTAGTGGAGCAGAAATTGCGAAATGACTAAAAAAAAAATATCTTCAACAAAGGAATTGTAGGTTTTGTTCATTATCGCTTTTAAAATTAACATGTTGATTATGTATCGTTTGAACTTTCACAGATTTCATTTTAATGCTTCTAATATATGGAGGTTAAGTATTTTATAATTGCTCTTTTGATTTTTTGCTTTGAAGCATTATACCGAGTAAAGAAAGCATTAACATCTGATTTACAAAACATTTTAATGCATTTGCAGAACAACCCAAGATCAAAAATGGCGTAAAAGAGAGTAATGTACTAATGCAAACGGTACTGGTGGCACAAAACCCTTGTGTAGGAGGCAATGGGTATCCGGACTTGCCAATTTACATAAAAAAGCCAGTCAGAATATATGAAGGTTATTCACATACGTAATGCAGACACAACAACAGATGTTATCAGGTGCCATTATTCACTCGGAAAAGTGAAACCAGCAAAATTTACAAACGGAACATGCATAATTGAACCACTCTATTAACCTTTTTGACCCAAAGAATAGAGTTTTCAGACAGACCAGCGAGTTCTTATGGTCCAAAACCAAACAGAAGTTCATGAAAATGACCATGGAATGCCGACTCATTTTATTGTTTTTCTTGTGCAGTTCCTTGGTTGATTGTGACATGTGATTGTAATGTTCGGCCATCGTAAGTGTTTCCTGTTATCTTCCCTTCATTAATTAGTCCTTCTTAGATGAAAGAATGAAGCGATATGGTTCGGGAAAATTTTAACAAACTTTGTAAACATAAAGCGCAAAAATATACGGCACGGAGAATGAAAATAAAGAAATCATATTCAGGGCTACTGACATATTAAAAAAGAATAAAAGTTGTATCTTGCATCAATGTATTTACTTCAATTTTGCATATGAAAAATAAAAAAAAGTTTTACTTATTTATACTACTAATAGTTTAGTCTCTTTACTTTATTCAACAAATTACATTTGAATATTTTTATTTAATTGAATACCCACAGAATGAGCATAGACATTCATTTTGGGGTTGCCAAACACAACTCCTGCCGTCAGTCGAATTTCCAAGGCTGTCTCACGTATTTTAACTTTATTTCTTTACTCTCTTAAATTTTCCATTTTATCTTTTCGAAGGAAGCCATATTGATAAAAAACTGAATGTTCTTGACGTTAGACGGAATAACACGAGATCATCCTCTAACTCGACACCCGGAACAATAAAAAATCCTAGCCAAAAGACGGTCGAAATGACTCAAAATAAGCACCGTGAATTCTAAAAAGAATTAAAAATTTTAGTTATGTTGCAGTAGTACTACCTATTGGTGAAACCTTTAAGGACTACAGCAGTTAAAAATAGTAATGGTGGATTACATGATACCCCGCCACGTTTCACAAAATTTCGAAGTATCAAGGGGCATAACTCCAGAACCCCTTGGACCTCTGAACCCACATGTGGTGAACAAGCTACATACCAAGTTTGAAGACTGTATGTTATTCCGTTCAAAAGTTATCAGTCGGAAACCTTCGGGGGACGGACGGCCGGACAGACGGACAGACGGACGGACAGACAGACGGACGGACACACGACTGAGGGTATCACATAATACCACGCCACTACGTGTGGCGGGGTATAAAAAGGGATTAACTTTAGCCTTGTGGTTATGTAAGTTATGTAAAATCTGTATGTGGCCACATTTTATCAATTCAGTACACCAGCGCAAGCAGAATTATTTTTTTTAAAGATTTATGAAAAAGACCGAAATCTCAAGAGAAAACAAATAATCTGTGGACACAGAAAAATATCGCCTGCGATATGCATTGTTCGAATATGAACATTGATCTATAATTGCAGTTGTCATAAAGAAATCTCAGTCATAAATCGTGTGGAGGACATCTCAAATGGCGGAGATATCTACACGTAACTGCATGTCAAATATTTAGCTAGGTAAAATGGTTGATGCAGTACTAACTGCGTGCTAAAAAATCACCATGTGATCATTTATGTCTAAATGGACTGAGGGGTCAAGGCCATTATCTGGAAGTGAAAAGCATGTCAAAGCATGTCAAAAAATGAGTGGCCAGAACAAATGTTTCAGACTTTGGTGTTTGCAAAAACATAACTATTCATTTGACAATCACCATAATCTTTCATTTCTAAAATTATATTAATACAAATGTATGCCAAATAATAAGAGCAAGGACGCCACCTGCAAATTTAGAAGGAATACATCCATTAAGATGCAAATGCATGTCAAAATATCAAATGGATACGTTAGCGGTTCAGATTGAATTAATCGTCTTTGAAAAATCATGCATACTTGGCTTGTTTAATCCATTCACTAAGTGCAAGTTAAAATTGTACCAATACTGATGCAACTGTATGTCAGTATTATGGACCTCAACTACTAAATCAACATCAAAATGCCCAATAGCTTCTAATTAAGGGAGGTACACCCCAGATGCCGAACCAATAACTCGATTCCACCTCTTATCAACGCATCCGAGACAATAAGCGGGGTGAGTTTAAAGAAAAAAAACTAAAAACAAGTTTTAGGACAACAGTCTTCACGAGATCAGTACTCTTTTATTTCAAAATTAATAACTTAAGAAAGTCATTGATGGAACTTTCATATCTATGTAACTTTTATTGCAACAATTAATACACAAGAATACATAAAAATATAAAATATGTCATATTTATGACTCCTCTTTAAGATCAGCCTCAAAGTCATCTTCGTCTGCGCGAGAGGTAATTTCAGACAGCACATGGACCTTCCCTTTACTTCTAGTTTTTGCGTAAACTGTAACTGGGATGTCATCATCTTCGTCATCTGAGAGTAAATCACTGCCAGTTTGCTGATTCTGTAAAAAGAAATACAGTGTGATTTTAGTTGCTTGACTGAATCGACTTGCTCGAATACTAAATATTATAATGAATATAATGAATGAAGAGATATGGAGTAAATGGTGCTTTATTTATACCTTTGTATAGTGGCCCGATGCGGCCATTTCGCGTTTTCGCGTTTTCTACTTTCACTTTCCACAGAGCGAAAACGCGAAAACGCGAAATCGAGAAGGCGAAAACACGAAAACGCGAAATCGAGAAGGCGAAAACGCGAAAGCGAAATCACGAAAACGCGAAATGAATTTCACTTCATGTTTTCGCGTTTTCGCTTTCGCGTTATCGCCTTTGCGATTTCGCGTTTTCGCGTTTTCGCCTCGGAAGTAAAGATGTAACGCATGCGTCATTTGAAACATAATGTGGCCATCTCAAACTTCAATTGAAAAACAGTATGTGTTATGTTGTGACCAAATTCAATAAACTCATGAACTGTATTAATTTTTGAATTGAATTTATTCGGATGTAATTACTACTCAAACCAACTTTTGTATTTTGTATACGTTTTAAGACTTTCATATGTTAGATTCTCTCCATACCGTATGTGTAATGTAATTAGAAGTTGAAATGATATTCTATAGTAAGAATAAGTTTAAATTGGTGTGCATCTTTTAAATTTAATATATGGACAAATTTGTCAAAACAATTTCATTAGATCGTTATTGTAGGGGATATTTTCACTGACAGATTAATCTCTCCCTTACTTCTTTTAAGGCATTTCCCCGTAAATTAATTCCTACATGTACACCCCCGGTGAAACTGCACATCATGCAATCAGGGAAGCGACTAACTGTACGGAAGATAGTGCAAAACAAACCAAAAATAGACATGTAGACGAAAAGTAACTTCATTATTATATGGTATTTGTATCATATTTAAATATGTATTGGCAATTGTAAAGGAAAACTACACTATTAACCTTTATTTGGAACCTTGCAATATCTAAATTCTTGTAAATTTTGTTGAAACTAAGGAGTATCTCCCTCATGCAAAGCTCTGTCCTTGGCTGATTTTGGCTTTACATTTAGGTCATATTGGTTATTAGTTCTCTATCAGTTTTTGACACTTTGAGGTAATGGTCTTCCAAACGTTTAGATTTTATCTGCACTGAGGAGACATGAGTTGTCGAAATGCGCATATGCAGAAAATGGATTCACAGTGGCTTCGGTATTTAGTTATTTGTATCAAATATGTAAGCGTATATGTTTTTAATAAAGTCACAATAAACAAAAGAGTTCGTGTACACCAAAAAAATCAGGGTAGGACTAAGCGTACAGTTGGTAGCAACTAAGCAGTACGCAAGGTAGGACTAAATCATTGACATACTACCTAAATAAAAGAAACTGTACATTTTTGCACATTGTTGAAGATATTCTCATACTGTTTGTCAGTGGAGATACCATATTATATTCAATAGAACCAAGCTTTCTATTTGATGTATTCACTTTCCTTTTTTTCACAGACATAAAAAAACACACCTTGACTTCTTCTGGGGATCTCTGAACCATATTGTCTAAATATAGAATGCGTCGTACAAAATTCAAAATGTGTTAATTTTTATGACGGAATTTTCGAAAACATGCATGTATTTGATTGTGCTTTTCCCTAATTAACTGCTATTATGTTACCAGTAATCCCTTACAACAATGCTATACTTTGCAAGATATTAAAAATCGAGCTATTAAATTGCTAAAAATATATGCTTCTATCAAAAATAGAATGCATGCTTTTCAATTTCTTTCGTTGATGATGGAATTCATTTTTTTTTTCAAATGCAGGAAATCGGACCGAAATGCACTCATTAGCATATATTTCACCAAGCAATGAAAAGCCTTGTTTTTCTTCTCTTCGGAACGTGCCTCTAGTACCCGAATTTCAGGGAAACCGGGAAAAACAAACTAATTATGAAATTGAAATGGAATAAAAAAGATAACAGGAAACACCTACAATGGCCGAAAAACATAGCCACATGCCAGAAAGTAAATAGGAACTGCACAAGAAAAAAAAACCACAATAAAAATACAAAAGACAAACATAAACAACGATAGGAACTCGGGACAGCCGGACTTGGTACCGGCACTAGCAAAAGCCAGCGGTAGGGTTAAACCGGTTTATAGGTACCCAAACCTCCCCTTTCTCTGTCCCGTTTCCCTATCGTAGAATAAACATACGAATAAAACCCATACAGGTAGACTACTAACTCCATGACCACAATCTAGAAAAGAAAAATGGGGGGACAAAACGTAATTTTGAAAGATGGGTCAAAGAGTGCTCGCCGCTAAACTGCCGGCTAGCTCAAGGAGCCTAGTCTGCTGGTAAAACACTGTCGCACTACGGAAGGAAGTTCATTTATAATTTTTCCTGACAGACTTAAACTAAGTTTTGATTGACGAAAAAAAATTAATCTGAAGCGCTGCAAACGATTAAATATAAATAGCTCAGTAGTGTTCATTAATTAGTGCCGATTCCCTCTCAGTGCATTTTTACGTACAAAAATAAAACTGTTCCCGTAGGGAAAGTGATTCAAAAGTCCCATATTAAAATGTTCACATATAATAAATGTTGCAACTTATGTGTACCTAGAAAAGATTTTCTTATCTATGGCAAGCTCATATGACTGTGGCTTATGGTGTTTTGTCCTTTATCTACAGACTTTCATTATTCCAATGACACTGACATTAGTCTAAGTAAACAAAACAGGTCATAGCAATTGCATATTAACATTTAGGTTCCATTCAGGGTGAACATATACTCTTTGTAGAGCATAATACGCGTATTTGTTTGTAAACTTAGTCATACCCTGCGTACAATTAAAATCCTACCCTGCGTACAGTTCGACTTTTAGTTAGTCGCTACCTACTGTACGCTTAGTCCTACCCTGGTGAAATTATGTACAGTAAAACTTTTGCTAATTTTACAGTTATAAGCAATCAAAACAACGTACAACTGACACAAAATATTAATTGGCACCTCCAAATCTCATAATAATCGAAGTAAAGCATAATGTCCATATAAAATGAAAAATTAATCAACTTTTTTTCGTCTGCATGCCTATTTTTGGTTTGTTTTGCACTACCCTGCGTACAGTTAGTCGCTACCCTGATTGCACGGTATACAGTTTCACCGGGGGTGCATTTATAAAAGTGTCGAATTTGAGTACGGTAGAACCGAGCTGTCAATCCAAAACGAATCAATACGGTATAAAATATTTAACGCATTTTTTTTTATTTTTCAGTTCTCGGTTTTGTTGGTTGTGTGTAATTCTTGTAATAGAACAGTATAAATAGGACGTTTATTAACGTTTTATGTCTAATTACGAAAGAAGAATAAACAGTCAGAGAATCTTTTATTGTGTTTAGAAAGGAGGAAAAGTGAAGGTTTGTGATGTATGAAAGAACGATATGTGCGAGTAAAAAATCGAACCGGTGTTGTTGGCACCTAGCTGGGAGTGAAACGATGGACTGAAAAGGTGGGGAGGGGTCCAAGGGAGTTTCCAAAAGGGATCGGGCCAGCCATGAAAAAAAGACAAGCCAACAAAAAGTAACAAAACCGGTTTGGATTGATCGTTAAGAGAAGGAAGCTTAATTCATTTAGCATGTCTCAGTATATCTGGCATATAAAATACCATCTTTAATACAGCAAGATGGCAAAAAGTAAACCTTTACTCATACTCAAACCACAACATATAAAGACAGTAGCCCCGATCCTCTCTGCCCAGGTCATACACTTGTGTAAGTGTTTCATTAGATTCAAGCAACCTCATGTTTAGTACATGTATTGATATGTAATAAACAGATTTAGATGGTTGATGTGTATGTAGTTTTTTATCTATAGCATATCTCCTCGATCACTACTTCTCATGTTTGTATGTATTTTCATGTTAGTCGGTTATCTCTATAGCATTTTCACTGAGTGTAACGTTTTAGAATTATAAAGGAAAGAAACTAAATGGTACTGACGGGGTTTGAACTAATGTGGTCTCTTCTAGTTCGAAAACTAACAGGACCTTAGGTTTAATTTAAGAAACCATTAGCGGATCTAAAAAAAAAGGGGGGGGGGGTGTTCCGTCGGTTGGAAACCCCATTTTGACAATCATGTATTTTTTAATGAATATCCTGATGTTTTACTAACAACTATCCCAAAAATTTTCTTTCTTTTCTCAATTTGAATCCCTCTTTTTACATTCCCTGGACGCGGATTAAGCAATGCACATCAATTTAAACTTGCTTACTATAAAATATCATTTCATCTTTTAATTATATTACACATACGGCATGGAGAGAATCTAACATATGAAAGTCTTAAAACGTATACAAAATACAAAAGTTGGTCTGAGTAGTAATTACATCCGAATAAATTCAATCCAAAAATTAATACAGTTCATGAGTTTATTGTATTTGGTCACAACATAACACATACTGTTTCTCAGTTGAAGTTTGAGATGGCCACATTATTGTTTCAAATGAAGCATACGTTAGATCTTTACTTCCGAGGCGAAAACGCGAAATCGCGAAAACGCGAAAACGCGAAAATGCGAAAACATGAAGTGAAATTCATTTCGCGTTTTCGTGATTTCGCTTTCGCGTTTTCGCCTTCTCGATTTCGCGTTTTCGCTTTCGCGTTTTCGCCTTCTCGATTTCGCGTTTTCGTTCTATGGAAAGTTAAAGAAGAAAACGCGAAAACGCGAAATAGCTGCATCGGTCCACCATACCTTTGCATGTATTGAAATTCCGCAACAACACTCATCCAAAGGTAAACCTAAGGGATAATAAAGCATCTTCGGGTTCGATTTATATTTATCATATGGTTTTCTCTATGAAGACGTTGTTGAAATGCTTTGAAATATACTAACTTTTCTCAATCGTGGTAAATGAATAACTGCACAAAACTTAAAATTAAAAAAAAAGATCTTGTTGGATGCTTTATAAAATTATGGTTTCAGAACGGAAGGTCGACTGGTTCTGATTTTTTTTAGAAAAAGTGAGAGAAAGAGAAGAGAGAGAATTCATAAACTCATAAATTGTAGACCTTCTGTACGTAACCAATATGACATTACCCGTCTTTGCCACAGTCAGTATATTTATCAGTAAACTTTTGTTTTTATATAATCAATTTATACAACAGAGTTATGTATTAAATGGGGCTCAAATTTTAGGTAGATTTATTAAGCAATTGACAAGGCATGAAGCCAGTAAACGGTTTAACATTGGTCTTACATTGCATAGTTCAAATATAACGTTTAGACCAAGTTTAAATCATAACTTTTAGGATACAAATATAGAGTTATGTCTTTATTAGATGTTTTATGGCCAAGAATTTTGGTGTCTGTATTTTTAAGGATGACTTTCAATAACCTAGTATTTTTGTTATGTATACCTACTTTTGCATTTTTCTATGTCCTATAACTTTGTTAAAATATATTCTCCTGTGTGATTATTTGAAAAAAGTAGATGTTAATTCTTTGTTCATGTTAAAGTCCATTAAATATTTTACGAAAGGATATGGAGTAAATGAACATGAGACCAAAACACATTAAGCATTTTTATTGTGTCTCGTATGGTATAAGAAGACACACGAAAATAATGCCGATATATAGAATTACATTTAAAAAACGGTCATTTTAATATATACTTACATATTTCCATAATTGTGCGCAGTTAAAACATCGTAAGAAGAATTGTGGCAAACAACAGCATAGTTTCTCTGACACTGGGTAAATATATCTGGAATTAATTTTCCCTTTCCTCCATCCTTTAAAAAGTAATAAAAGAAATATGCAGCTTATGTGGGGAAGAGCAATTGAATTTAACACTCCACATGTACGCAATGATAGAAATTCACAGATCTAATAAACTGCATGGGATTGGAAAACAAGGTTGAAAAATATATATTTGAGACTTTTTAACATTTTTGAATTTACGGTGTTCCAAATGTTTAGATTTAATCTGTACTGAAGAGACATAAGTTGTCGAAATGGCCATATGCAGAAATTAGATTTAAATTAAATTCGGTATTTAGTTATTTGATATATAGAGAGTAATAAAATTAATTGCTAGTGAGCAGTTCTTTTATACACAAGCATAACGGTTGAGATGTATTAATTCAAAGCAAGAGAAATCGTTCTCATTCTGAGTGAACATTTCCTTTCTTTTTCATATTGTATAGAAGACAAACCTGACCATAAAAAAATGAAATGGGAGATAATAGATGATATCCAGGTTCATGGTCTGCACTCCCTTAGACTTTGTAAAAGTTATCTTTCTTGTATGTGGACAAACAAAAATCTCCAAAAATTCAAATTCAGTGTTTTATTCACATGAAAGATGAATTAAACTGTAAGTGATTTTTTTATAGATCAATGAATCTCAGAAATCACCTGATATTAAATTTTTTTGTCATACTATCAATAATTTTACTGAAGAACTATTGAATCAGTTGCCTTTTACTGACATAAATATATTATTTCGGCAAGGCAAACATGTAAAGAAATGATTCAAAATATTTCCCTACTGTTGAATCAAATGTTGACAACTGTTTTTCTCAGAAATAATTCAGTTTTTAAGAAATTCACATTAGAAAATTTCTGTTTTCCTTAGTGCTTAGTACAACTGGGAAGGGGGAACCAGTAAATGTCCATACTTGGATTGATCAGTCTTAAAATCCAAATTAGGGAGTGCAGGTCTATTGTCTGTAATGGATAGACAAGAGAAAAAATAAGTAATGAAAATGATTTCTTTTGCGCTAGATGTGATAATGACTATAAATATAACAAATATGTATAAACCTCACCCGTTGCCCAGCTAATTAATATACCAAACACAATGGAAACACCCATGGCTACTGTTGGATACCACAGAAATGATAATTCAAATATCACTTTGTATCCTGACCTTAAAAAACAGAGAAAACATTTCATATAGTTGTTTTAAATGTTGTTAAATGTACTTCCAGAAACAAGAAGAAAGTTTTTAAATTTGTCAATAAATACGGATATTGCAGAGGACCGTTTCAATTTTTTTTCTTTTTCAGTTGAATAAAGTAATAAAAAATGGAAGCCAAGAAAAAAAGCAATTAGAAGACATAATAAGAAGGAAAAATTAATATTAAAGAAAAAAGGTCAAAATATATAAGGAAACAGAAGTTTACATACTCTTAAGTTACATGACGCATCTTAAGAGACAGAGGAAGAAATCAGTCCAAATTTAATATAATAAAATGCAACAATTTTGAAATCTAAGTCAATTTGATTTCTTCGGATGGCAATTTTGACGAACAACCTCAGTCTCTTAGGAAATCGAAACAGCTGGAAGAAATCAAATATTATGCATATTTTAACATAGCAAATCTTAGTTTGTTGCATAAGTTCAAACTCTTATCTAGAACAAATAAAAACAAGGGAATGACAGTGATTAAAACAACATATCAACCTCCTGATGACTTGTGAATAAATGTCTATTTAATGAAAGTTGATTCAAGTTAAGGATATAAATATATATTTACCAATCTTCTACATTAATATTAACTGGTGCAGTGACATGTTCTGTGAAAACTACTGGTCTATTTATGATATCAAAGTCTGCAACATGTGTAGTGAACTGATTAAACAAATCATTTATGTGGTCCGTTACTTGGCAACCATCAGTGCGGAAAGGTAATTCTGGTAGTGGTGCTTCATAAATGAACGAACCAATAACAATCCAAAAGATCAAAATTGTTCCAATTATTGTACCAAACAGTGCTCCCTGAATATGCATAATAAAATATTTTGATTTGTTATTATATATATATAGAAAAAAGGTTATAAGATGCAATTGTTGTAAGGCCTTAAATCGGCTTTAAACTGGCACCATAAACCGGTTTAACCCTACCGCTGGCTTCGCTAGTGTCGGTACCAAGTCCTGCTGTCCCGAGTTCCTATCGTTGATTACGTTTGTCTTTCGTCTTGTTTGTGTTTTTCCTGTGTAGTTCCCTGGCAGATTGTGGCATGTGACTGTAATTTTCAGCCATTTTAGATGTTTCCTGTTATCCCCTTTGTTACAGTTGATATACGTTATACGATGCAATATTTACAGCATGTTCAATAAATAGAATTAAAGAAAAGATGTTCGATCCAAATTGCCTATTAAAAATAAAATTTTCCCTCAGGTAATCCCACCTTCAAGCTTTTTCGATAGCCTTTGTACCTAGGTTGATTGTTTATATGCTGCCTCTAGAACTTCTTCAAACAATCATGTAAACGCTAACACACGAATCTTCACATAAAATGACTAAAAAACTGAATTTAACATGTTTTGATTTTTTCATTCTCGATTCTTCTTTTGAGATTTTTAACGTCACTGTTGGTATGTGACAAATGATACCACTTTTCAAGGACCACACAATCTTACTTGATGTTTATCATGGATTGCATACTTTTATTTCATTTTTGTTGAATTGATAAATGATTAATTTTACCCCTCTTGACGATAAGTAACAACTGTTTGTTCTCTATCAGTTATTAAACATCTTTGAGTTTATGGTCTTCCAAACGTTTAGATTTTCTGCACTGAAGAGACATAAGTTGTCGAAATGCGCATATGCAGAAAACAAATTCACAGTAACTGCGGTATTTAGTTATTTGTTACCACTGGGTCGATGCCACTGCGGTTGGACTGTTAGTCCCCAAGGGTATTCACCAGCCCAGTAGTCAGTACTTCTGTGCTGACCCGAAAGCCGATTATTTTTGGAACCTTACAATATCTAAATTTTTGTAAATTTTGTTGAAAACTAAGGAGTATCTCCCACATGCAAAGCTCTGTCCTTGGCTGATTTTGGCTTTACATTTAGATCATATTGGTTATTTGTTCTCTATCAGTTTTTAAACGTCTTTGCGTTTATGGTCTTCCAAACGTTTAGATTTTATCTGCACTGAAGAGACATAAGATGTTGAAATGCGCATATGCAGAAAGTAAATTCACAGTAACTGCGGTATTTAGTTATTTGAACATATACAATACATGACTCGTTAAGAAAAAAAAACTTTGAAATTGACTTCTGAAGCTTCGAACCCAGATACTGGTTTGGAAATTGTCTTTTTATTAATAAAAATAAATATCACTCACCACGGAATTAACACAAGGCATAAACATACCCATTACAAAGAGGGCAAGCAATGGCCCACCTGCCATTCCTAAGACAGTAATCATTATCTGAAATATACGATAAGTTTATACTCATTTCCGATATATTTATATGTAACTTTTTCAATCTTAATATGCCCTCAGGCGACATCAAAATGTAGACATACTCTTCGCTTCCGGTTCGGCCAGCAATACACAACTTAAATCATGAATACATTTTAATTTTAACAAAATTAGTGCAGTGTCACGGTAAACAATGACATAGTAGTCTAAATATGAACAGTATTATGATCTGTGTTCAGGTTGAACAGCACTTTCCGTGTTAGGTTGATAACCGGAACTATTCATTGTATTTAAATACCGAAACAGAATGCGGACCAAATGATTTTTTGAAAAGGCCTATTCCCGACATATTTATTATACTGACATTTTCCGGTATGTACGAATGCATTCAAATTGAATGTAATTGGTATAATTCACATTGCAGTTCCTCTCCTTGTAGAACTTCACAAGATTTCAAATAAAAAAAATAGATGTGAATGTAGTTTGAAAGATTAAGTGATGGTTAAAAGTGATTTTTATAAAATTAACAATGAGAATGAATCTTTAGGAGAAAAAGTATAAAACAAATGCTCTTTATTAATATATTTTAAAAAATGCTAAAAGAAATGCGAGAACTATGTGTAATTTTATATGTATAAAACCGTATCATTTTGCTCATAATTCAAAGCATACTTTTGCTTGACCCATATACTTACCTGTAAAACTGTAGTTCCTAAAAAGTAGCATAGAAACGCTAATGCAATTACCAGCAATCCACCAGCAACTCCTTGTAAATGAAAAAAAAAATTAAACATTTTACCTCCAAATGTTTTCATGACGGAATTTGTGGAAAAATGAGTTGCCTGATTCAATTTTAAGTTACTTATTAAAAATTTTATATATCATCTTTTCATTCAGATTTTTCTTAAATTTCATTTTCATTTCTAAATACACTACGTAGTCTACAAAAGAAACGATATACGGATTTCATAAAAAAAAATATCTTACTCTATAAAACAAAACCGTGGCTAACAGACAATGTATTTTTTTGCACATTAGAAGTAGCATTTTACCTCCAGAAGAAAACTATTATGAAAAAGGAATTGACCGACTAACAAAACTTCAAAAAAGATCTGCACGACCGATACTTTCCCCAACAAAAGAACTCTTTCAAAATCTAAACTGGCTTTGTATTAAGATCATAAACTTGTCCTTGTATACAAAGTTTTGAACGATAAAATGCCAGAATAGCTCAAATAATACTGTATACAAAATTTTCAAGCATTCATTCCAGACATTTACGATCTGTATCAAGCAATAATTTAGCGATTGTATGGCTTAAAACAAATTATATGAAAAGATCCTTTGCATATAGTAGCCCAACTCTATTGAACAAATTAGAAAATAACATTAAATCCGCTACAAACATGAATGCGTTTAAAAACAAATGTTTTAAACGTCTTTCTTGGTTTTGAATGTTGTGTTTTTTATTTCTATGCTATGTAGCTGTCTAACGTCATTGTTTTTGGGTTCTCGTTTTGCCATGTCATTGTTTTTGAAATTTCCCAGATTTTATTATATATTGTATGGATTTGGTTGTATTATTACGTAATCATTTCTGTATTTTATGAAAGCCTGATGTTAGATTAGTATAAACTAATTCAAATACCATCTTCGGTATTCTATTGCCATTGTTTTTGAAATTTCTCAGATTTGATTATAAATTGTATGTATTTGGTTGTATTATTATGTAATCATTTCTGTATTTTATGAGGGCTTAAAGTTAAATTTGTATAAACTCATTCAGTTACCCTCTTTAAATATAGAAAATTATCATTATCATTAACATAGTGCCAAAAAATATCTCTGGCAAACCCTAAGCCTCATACCGTCACGATCATGGTCATTATCCAGAATTTCTGTTTGTTGGCGGAAATATATGTCCATATCTTCCATTTACCAACTCGTCACATATTCGACCTTCTGAATTTAAATTCTGTTACGATAATGACTAGGAATTCCTAGGGTCAATTTTGGGTTTTCAACTACCGGTTGCGTATGTGTAAAACAATTGTTATACTGTCTTGACGTTACGACATCTCATGGGACTTTATCATCTGATGAGCATGTTTGCTTCAGATGACCCATAAATCTTAAGTTTGTTTTTCCTTTCACATAAAGATGATTTTGAAATCAACATCAACGGCCTGACAGTGCCAAGTCTTTGTTGACTTTGATTTTGGATTGAACGGGACAACGAAATGAGACATTTCCCCCACTTTTTAAGATGGCAAATGTTTTACCTAATGAAGTGTTTCAATTATCAATTTCAAATAATTTAACTCATCCATTAGTTCTCTCAATGAAAAAAAAATACCATTCTGGATTTTCCGGCGGGTGTCTTATAAGAAGCAGGAGATGCTATTCTACCGGTACAAAACATAAAAGATTAAAAAACAAGCAGACAGAGCTAGGGATTTGCCAAGATCATCGATATTAATGTCTTTAAGGGGCCGTGAAAAGAAAACAAAAATGGCCGAGAAATGAAATATTACGTCACAAAAATAAATTTGATGTTTATAGTTTTGTGACGTAATAATTCATTTCTCAGCCATTTTTGTTTTCTTTTCACGGCCCCTTGAAGACATTAATGTCGATGATCTTGGCCAATCCCTACCTCTGTCTGCTTGTTTTTTTTAATCTTTTATGTTTTGATATGTGTATATATTTTTTGTTTTACCTTTTATTGCAGTTCGACAAGAATTTTAACTCGTTTGTTTATTTATGCTTACACGAACTGCCGCACAGCACTCTTTATTTTATTCTACCGGTACACCTGATCTCACCCATGGTTTTTATTGGGTCCGTGTTGTTCATCTGTATGTGTGTCTTCATTTTTTCTTTTTATGTCCCGTACTCAAGTGGTGTCATTGTTTCTTAGTGTTTCCAATGTTTAATTTGTCCATGGATTGTTCGTTCTTTTAACTGACGGTTCGGTTTTCACTTACTTTCATCGTGTCCATTTCGGAATTGGTTTGAAAATGTAATTAGCACTTCTTTTTGGCTTTGAATACATAAATGAACAAAAATTGAACTTTTAAACGTGAGAAATACAAATAAATTGTAAAAATTAATAACTTGTCGTTTCTTTTGTTGACTAGTATATATGTAAAATATATTATTTAAATTAAAATTATTCTAGTTTAGGGGATTTTGTTCCATGCATTAGTTCTTTTGCTTTCCTTCCGAAAGTCATAGTCAATGATTTTAATCTTGGATACTGTATTCTACCTTTGGTACATGGATCCTGGTGCCGTTCAATTAATTCATTCTTTTAAATCCTTGTAAAACCCACCGACCTCATGAAAAATCTATCAGAGAAAGCCATTATATCAGTAACACAATGAATGAGTGAAAATACCTTACAACTAAAAACCAATTCTTTCCACTATAAATATCACATAAATGGATTAACACATCAAAGACAATAATTACCAAAATTGTGTTTGGAATTGTATTTGTTTTCTCAAATTGTAAGTGGCTGTTGGACAGAAATTTCATCAACTTATATTTTTCAAGTGGGTCAAATATTTCATGAAAGGATATGGGGTAAATGAACATGAGACCATAACACATATGTTAACCCAAATTGCAATAATTTTAATGAGCTGTATGGCCATTTCGGAAATTAATTCCTCATCAGCAGCACTAGAACCCAAACAAAGGAAATCCATAATTTCAAAAATCTTTGAAATGCATAAAACCAAAAGAAATCCGAATAATCAGTAATATCAAATATAGCTAAGGACAAAACTACGATGGAGGGAGTTAATCCTTAGGTTTTAGAATTTACACAAATTGAGATAATAGTAATTGAACAAAGTGTACACATGAGATATTATCTCATGTACAAGTACACCATATCTAAGAAAAATAAAGAGCATACATCTCTACCACGGGGAATTGTTTTACCAACTCCACACTGCAATAAAAGACAAACTCCTGTATTAAATATTTCACGAAAGGATATGGGGTAAATGAACATAAGACCATAACACATATGTTAACCCCAATTGCAATAATTTTAACAATTTGTCAAATTATTCTCATTTTACCAGCAAGGCCATACTCTCCTTGACTTTTTGTATTTCAGTTAAAAAGTAAACAGACGGCAACCACAGAGTGCCGAAATTATAATTTCGAAATTATCGCTTGAATTTATTTTATTTTAAGCAGCCCGGCACCTGAATCGGTTTTCAGGGGCTTCGGCTACAGAGCTGCCGGGCGCGTCCCCAGGTGGTGGATAGGGGAATGCCCTGTCTATGCGGGGTAGTCAGGTCATAATACGGAAAGCCTGACCGCGAACCATTGTAGCCAAACTGTGTGGAGAAACGCCACGCTCCATGCAGTATAAAGACCCCTTCTATATTTCTCTAAAGAGAGCAGACGCACTGGGTGTCGTATGGAAGGCTAAATTTCCTGCCCCTACCCATTTCTCCAATTTTCCAGTGGCAGTCAAAAGTCGTTGCCCAGGTTGTCCCTTCCACCTTTATTTCTTTCTTCTGATACTTTCAATTTTTTGAATTGATTAACTTGTTCTCGTCCTGATATAGCTGAAATATTGCTCATTGGACGTTAAACTCTAACTAATCAATCAATCAATATTTTAAGCAGAAATATTGATAGAAAATTTACCTATTAAATCTGCGCTTTTTATGGGCGAGAGTTCTAAAGTATGTTGCAGTTTCTGTCCGTCTGGTCATCCTTCTAGCAACTCTTCCGAAACTACACCGAATAAATTTTGATAACGCCTTTAAAGAACCTTTATTATGATGCCAGTATGCATTTCGTATTATTAAGATTTGGCTAAACCACCCACATCAGCAAGTGAAAACTAACCTGAAGTTAATATGCATTTAGAGAACTTTGCTAAGAGTATTTCAAGTTTTTGGAAATGTTGTGGGAAAAAATCTAATAAACGAATACAAAATAAAACCAGAGGCTCCCAGGAGCCTGTATCGCTCACCTGGCTTTCAGTTGTCTTAATCAAGGAAACATTGTAAGTTATACAGTTGATCTTCAGTTTCTCAAACTTTTGTAGCTCGAACACCTCCAATATCTTGAACTGTTTTTAATGTCTGATAATGTTTTACTTTATTTCATTGTTGGGCTTTTTTTGACAAAAAACGTTCTTGCTAAGGACCATTTCGACACCAGTTTTAAAGTCGAGACGTCATTTTGTAAATGGCAGTCAACAAACAATTTTCAACATCTGTTTTGAAGTCGCAACATCAATATCTATTTGGAAATCAAATTTCATTCAAATCGGACAATGTCGAATTTTCCTGCCTTTTTGGCGGCCATTTTAAAAATGGCGGTCAATGAACAATTTTTAACATCAGTTTTGAAGTTACGACATCAAGACCTATTTGGAAACCAAATGGCATTGAAATTGGACAATGTTGAATTTGCCCGCCTTTTTTTGGTGGCCATTTTAAACATGGCAGTCAACGAACAATTTTCAACACCAGTTTTGAAGTCGCAACATCAATATCTATTTGGAAACCAAATTTCATTGAAATCAGACAATGTTGAATTTTACCGCCTTTTTTGGTGGCCATTTTGAAAATGGCAGTCAACGAACAATTTTCTCCACCGGTTTTGAAGTTGCAACATCAATATCTATTTGGAAACCAAATTTCATAGAAATCAGACAATGTTGAATTTTCTCGCCTTTTTTGGCGGCCATTTTGAAAATGAGGGTCAACGAACAATTTTCAAAACCAGTTTTGAAGTCGCAACATCAATATCTATTTGGAAACCAAATTTCATTGAAATCGGACAATGTTGAATTTTCCCGCCTTTTTTTTGGCGGCCATTTTCAAAATGGTGGTCAAGGAACAATTTTCAACATTAGTTTTGAAGTCGCCACAGCATGCCAAACATTTCATCAGTTTACACTTGACCTTCATCTTCTATAGTTTTAGAAATAAAAGATGAAAAATACGAAAAATTAAAAAATTCGGTGAAAAAAGGGCAATAACTCCTACAAGGCTTTATGGATTTTCTTCAAAATTTCAGGGTGGGTAGACCTTGATATGCTGAACATTTTTGCAATTTACACTTGACTTCTTTCTGCTACACTTTTTGAAATAAAAAATGAAAAATGCAAAAATTTTGAAAATTTAACGGAAAAAGGGCTATAACTCCAAGATTGGTTTTCAGATTTTCTTCAAAATTGCAGGGCAGGTAGATCTTGCCATGTCAGATTTTTGATATCTGTAACGATTTTCGAGTTATTAGCCAAAAACTGCAATTTACCCCTATGTTCTATTTTTAGCAATGGCGGCCATGTTGTTTGATCAGCCGACTAATCGAACACAATTTTGAGAAGCCATACCCTGGTGATGATTCAAGTCAAGTTTGGTTACATTTGGCCCAGCGGTTTTAGAGGAGAATATTTTTGAAATTGTTGACGGACTGATAGACGGACGACAGACGGACGACGGACGCATAGTGATGGCAAAAGCTCACCCTGGCATAGCCAGGTGAGCTAAAAACTGAAAGGGATTCGAAAATCAAAAATCCCAACACATGCCCATATGGACGATGATTGGGGACAAAGGGGAAGCAAAGATATAACAAATAAACCGAAGTAAACAAGAAAGCCTCGAAATAAAGACTTAGCATTGTGAACTAAATAAAAACTGGGATACGATCAGGTGCTTAAGAATGGTAAACATAGTCTTATCCACATTTGGCAAACTGCAAATGAAAACGTACAAAGTCATATTAGATGGTCAGCCTTATAATTTTGTTGTAACAATTAGTAATGGGTTAATGTGACTAATAATAGCATAAATTGCGAAGAGAGAGAGAGACAAGAGTGTAAGATATCAGATGGACTTGTTGGTCGTTATTGAGATATCATGGTGATAAAATGTTATAAAGAATGTGGTAAAAATGAAGGGCATCAATCCTGTGGTTAATAGATTAAATTTTCAGGAATTGGCAACCTTCTAGTTAATTACCGAATAGTTTGTGATTAGCAGTATCCATGATGAAAGCAGTTAATTCGCATTTGTGCCAATTTAAGCACATCTTTTAATGAGTGTAATTTTAAATGGTTTAAGTTGTGTAGCTCTAAGTGCATGAATATAGTTTTGGTCATTCGTGAATGGAAAGTGATCAGTAATTGAAATATTCACATACAAAAGAAGTGATAACTATACGATATGCAGGTCATGTATTTGAACTATTTACTATCCTTAAGATATAAATTTCTCTTATAAATTGGATGAAGTTTTAGACTTTCCATTGGTTTAGAGAATCCCGTGATTTATTGAGTCACATGATCCAATCCTCAGACAAACAAAATGGCGAATCAGTGTCGAATGAGGTTTAAGTTATCGTATGGATAAACTGATCTTGAGTCGGGCACTTTTATTTTTTATCATTTGTAATCTTAAGAACTAAATTTTTGACCAAAAAATTTAGGCACGGATCCTTATTGCCCATTTTGTCCAATCCTCAGATAAACGATCGGAAAAAAGGAGTCAGAACTTCTAGGCAAGATTATTTCAACATTTTTTTTTGTAGAGACAAAAATGTCGTCTTCTCATTCCACAATCGCCAATTAACTGAAACAATACAGTTAATCTAAAACAGCCCGGTGTGAATGACACCTTGGTTGCTCCCAAGTCGTAACGGGAACGAGTGTGGAATGAGGGTGTGTAAACTGATCTTGAGTCGGGCGCTTTTATTTTTAATCGTTTGTCGTATGAAGAACTAAACTTCTGACCAAACAATTAAGATACTGATCATGATTGCCCATTTTCTGTCTATGAGACCCCTGATAATCCATGTTATCTGATTTAAGTTATTAGATTAATTTGACATTGAGTCGGCCATCAATAAATGTTTTGGACACTTACATGTGTAATAGTTTGGATGTTTTTTGTTTTGTTTTGTTTTTGTTTTTTTTGCATTTCATTATTTTTTGCAAAGTGAAAGGAGCATGGCTTTGTTTATGATGGGCTATTTTATATTAGAGGCTAATCTTATTGTGCTTCTCCATAATGCTTTATCTATTTCAGTTGCTATTGTGCTACCAATCTACCAAATTGGTAACACAACTGGAGTGAAAGAGGCAAAAGATTGCTGAACCAATCTTACAATTTCACAATTCAATTGATGCAATCAAATTGTAAAATTGGTTTAGCATTTTGAAAAATTGATACTTACCACAGGAATTCTTTACTTTCAGATAGGTTGGTGTAACAGATTCAGGTATGAAAACTAAATGGTTCGTTTATTTACATTGGGCAATTCAGCTTTCAAGAATTGCAAAAAAAAAGTTGAAAATGCTAAATATTTGGTTTTGCAGTCTATTTCAGTTAGTAATAAATTGTTTGGGGTTGCTTGGTATATGTTCATTAAAAATTATAGCAATTTGTATAATTTTTCTGCTAAAAATCGAAAATGAAAAAATTACCAAAGGAGGTCATAAATAAGATATAATTATCTCCCATAATAAAAACAGTAGTATCAAATTTTCTTTCCAAAAACAATCATCATAATAAAAAATCAGATGAAAAATATGAAAACATGTCAGATGTGATATTATAAGACTGTTTTTGTGTTCTTATTAAAGATAATGAAAAGTGATGTACAACATTTGCAAAAGTAAATATAAGAATTTCCCTATACCAAGAAGAATTTTCATGGTATACAAGGGCATTTTCTTATATAAATTAACAATAAAGTTTAAGAAGATATCAAGAGGTAAGTAACATCTTTTCAAATTGATCAACCAATTTTACAGTTTGATAGCAACAATTGAGTTGTAAAACTGTAAGATTGGTTCGGCAATTCCATTCCTCTTTCATCCCATTTGTGTTACCAATTTGGTAGATTGGTAGCACAATACCAATTGGAAGAAGTAAAAGCATTTTGGATATGCACAGTAATTTGACAGGGAACAACCCGAGATTATCCACTATAGAAGGGCGGGGGCCTTTTTTTCGGGATGTGGGGGTAAGATGTTTTAACTCGGGATTTCTGGATGATTTAAGCCAGGGATTTCGGGCAATAAATTCACCGTGAATCAGGATTTCATCAGTCTTTAAGTTTCTTTGTAGTTTGGGGTTCAGGGATGAGACCCTCTGACCGGCTCCCCTGACATTGTGATCATTGTGTATTGGCTTGACAATAAGACAAGTTTTACACGGAGAATTACACCCGAGTTTAGCTGAACGCAGGGTGTGGTTAACAGCAAAAAATTAGGCAAAATGACGTTAACGGTAAGTTTTATGCCTTCAGGATAAAAATTCAAGATATTTCCTCAAAAATATATTTTGACGAATGAATCAATTAATTACCAAAATCACTTGTATCCAATACAATACATTCAAGTTTCAGTAGTTTTGTACTTACCAAGCACTTTTGCAAGTCTTGCTTCAGATTTCTGGGATAATGTAACATTGCAGTAGTCGAGTGTTGGTTTGATTAAGTCTTCTAATACAGTTATTGAAAGTGCATTTAAACACGACGAAATAGAGCTAAAATAAAATTTTATTTAGTATAACAAATTGATTTAAAATACATTCCATGTGTATGTAGAAAGTTCATATCACATTTAAGTGTATTGTGACCAAGCTTCCATAGAAACCCTATGGGAAAATAAAATTTTTCACAGTTTTCACAATATCTCAAATGTGTCCCATGTAACATAAAATTCAATGGTGTAGAGAATTTCAAAATAACTGCGGTTGTCATGGTTACCATACAAAAACTTTAAATTTTGGGGAAATGTTATGTTTTGATTTCAGCAATATGTATAAACTAATTTATAAAGGGGGCTTATGTCCAATCTTTTAAGCAGTGTCTCGTAATGCTCAAATGCGATGTGGGAGTTCGTTTGTGAGACTTATGTGTTTCGCTCTGCGAACACTGTTATAACTTGTAATATTTGTTTTACATTTGTGAAAATAATAGATTAATATTCGGGAATCAAAACCGAAAGATGTACATTTGTTGCAGAGAACAAGTAACCCATTAACAAAAAAGTAACCAATGCCAAAGAAGTTCTCATGCAGTAATTAAAAACAGAGGTAGATACTCCTTACTTTAACAATAGATACTCTACCTTGTGTGATCTGCTTCTAGCATTGTCGAATGTTTTTGAGTTTATGATGAAAGGCAGGCGCGGATCTAGGTAATTAGAAAAGGGGATTCCAATTGGAAATGAAAGGAGGTTTCTCCGAGCGTAGTGAGGCGCGAAAATTTTTGGGGTATTTCTTCGTAAAACATCAGGATATTCATTAAAAAATGCATGATTGTCCAGCAAAAGGGGGATTCCAACCCCCGGAACCCCCCTCTGGATCCGCCAATGAAAGGTAAACACAAATACATTTAAATTTCAAAATTTTAACAGGAATAATTATGGGCCTGTTTATATAAATATATATCAGTGTGTCCATTCGATTTTTTATCAGCCGATTAGCAAATTTGTCTAGCATATTCTTCACTTGCAAGTTTTAAAATGTATTGTTATCTTCAACCATAACTCAGTTGGCTCATGTTATTCTCTTCAATTGAAGAAATATCATTCCAAATATTTGGGTTTTATCTGCACTGATGAGACATAAGTTGTTGAAATGCGCATATGCACAAAATAAATTAACAGTAACTCCAGTATTTTGTTATTCAGAAATATGCATGTGGATCTGACCAATTAATACATGCATTATAGTGGAATATGAAGTAGTTTTTTATACCTAAGTGCAGCACTAAAGATACAAGCGACAAACAATCCAGGAATACCATTCATTGTTCCTAGGGTCTCCATCACAAAGTATGGCAGCAACTGTAAAATAAAATGTGAATACTGTCAATATCAACATACCTGTTTCATATAACATCAAAAAGCCTTTATCTCCACTCCAAATTTAACTCACGGATGTTTTTTCGATAACTGCCAATATACAAGAGGAAAGTGCATTTTGCTCAAAGTCATTAACCAGGAAGCATGTGAAATAGATAGATAAGCATTAAGGACCACACGGTGTCATCTATCAAACCACTAAATAATGCAGTGTTGATGAAAAGACTACAAAAACAAGTAAGAATAATGAGTTTCAGAATCAGTGAGAAACTTTCTTTCAGACTCAATGAATTCCGATGGTACGTGAAAATAACAAACTAAAAAACTAGCTATACCTACATTTACGGTATCACAAATCAGCAATAGTCCCCTGGTTATTCTCAGAAAAGAATACGGACCTTTATCACAAATACATGTTTCTCAGAAAAGAATACGGACCTTTATCACAAATACATGTTATCTTTTCAAATTGTCAGAGACTTCGAACTAATTTACTAGTTATGTTTATGTTGTTACATATTTTATATTTTGCGAATAATTTTTTGTGGGGTAACTGACTTTCTTCAAATGCAACATACAAAATACCATTTATACCGTACATTTTCTCTGACTGGTATTTAACCGTTAACTTGTCTGTCCCTGTAACGTATTTCCCATATCAACTAACCTGGTCTCTTGCAATAATTTTACCGTCCAGTAATGGATCACAACCAGCGTATGCAGCATAAATAACCAGACCTGATATGCACACCAAAGTAAGCAACAAAATGGTCGCCGGGAGACTGATCAACAGAGCTCTGGAAATGAGGAAAACTTTTTGAATATCGGATACTAAATAATTCATGAGAAAATGATATTTTCACATTGACCATTAATTTACAGCTAGATGTTTTTATGATAAAGTTGATCTTTTCTAGTGTTTTTTTTTGTTTTGAGTTGTGATTTCAATAACATAATTTTTTATTCTTTGTTGTGTTTGGCAGTGTCATCGAGTATTGATCGGAGTAATTAGAGGGGGGGGGGGGGGTGACACGGTTTTGGGAAATAGGAAAAAGGGGTCAAAAATTCAGGGAAATGGGGAAAAAGATGAAAAAAATTAGGGAAGTGGGAAATCACAAAAATCTGGGAAATGGGAAATTTAACTACCTTAGAAAATAAATACTGATTAAAAAATCAAAAGTGGTAGCTTTTTAAAGGTCTTTTATCACAAGATCAACTTGGTTGTTCCCATGGGTTTTATAATTTGGGTTGTAAAATGTTCTAGTTTCTGTTAAGCTTTTCCAGACATCAATTGGTAGATAGGGAGATTCAACTGAAGGAAATGAAATTATTCTCACAGTAAGAACTATGAAGAAATGCAGAGTCACTTGACAAACACAGCAATGATGACAATGAAAAACAATGAACATGAGTCTAATGTCCCCATGGTAGATCTTTCCGAATCAACGGTGGAAGACTTCCTTCATATTAAAGAGTCTATTTTGCTTGGTCACATTTTATTCACTATCATTGACTTGAGTGAGCAGTGACATTAAACTTAATAGTCATGAATGTGTCTCATCTTCACGGTATCCTCTTGTGTATCTTGAATTGAAATTTTTACAGCTATTGGACAAAGTATCAATGACCGTTGATAAGGTTAATCATGTATTCCCAACATTCTGTCGTGTTTGTCTGTCTATTCATCACAAAGCTTTTCAACTCAACTCCTCTGATACTACTCAGCAGAACTAAATGATGTAGCAAGCACCACGTGTAGTTGTGCATATTACATTTTATCATATTACTGACATAAATTTGACCAAACATGGCAGGAAAGATGTGTGGAAACTCCTTTACAAAAAGTACTCATGCACGTGGTTCTGATCCGTTTACAATATGGCCGCCAGTACCTAGCATAGTTTAGGATTTGACACGGTTGGAAAACATAAGCTCAAATGGCTGTAGACAGGATGAGTTTTAGCCATCACTTTTCGTCTGTCGTCCGTCCAAACTTTTCATTCAAAGATCTTCGTCTCTGAAATTTTTGGACCAATTGAAACCAAACTTGGCCACAACAATCTTCAATAGATGGTCCCCTGCAAACTGTTGTTTTTTAGGTCCTCGTCATATCCAAGATAGCCGCCAGTGGGGAACATAATTTTAACATTGGACCCTATGCGAAAACACATTTAAAGATCTTCTTCTCTGAAATTGCTGAGCCAATGGGAACCAGACTTGGCCATAAAAGTCCTTGGGTGGTCCCCTGCAAAAAGGTGTTTTAACGTTCGAACGATATATCCAGAATGGCCACAATCGTGGAACTTACTAGTAGTTTAAACATTGGACCCTATGGGAAAACACATTCCAAGATCTCCTCCTCTGAAACTGCTGAGCCAATTAAAACCAAACTTGGCCACAATAGTCTTAAGGTCGTCCCATGTAAAAAGGTGTTTTTTTTACATGTATGTCCGCGCTATACCCATGATAAATGCCAGCAGTAAACATAGTTTAACATTGGATTCTATATGAAAACACATTCAAAGATCTTCATAACAACTGCTTACCCAATTGGAACCAAACTAGGCCACAATAGTCCTGTGATGATCCCCTGCAGAAGAGGGAACCAAAGTTGGACCCAACTGAAACACGTTTAAGGGTCTTGTCCTCTAGCTAGGCAAAGTGTAACCATAGTTTAATTTAGATACCTTAAAAAAGACTGTCTGTGTTAGCCAGGGTCCAGGTGAACGATACAAGCTCTTGACAGCCTCTTGTTTTTATTAATCTGTTCTGAAAGTATAACATCAAATTTGACCAAACTGTACTGGAATAATGTACGGACGGTCTTTTAGGAAGTATGCTTATTTATATGGATATGACAAAAATACATGTCCACCAGCGTTAAACATAGCTTAACACTAGATCCTTATGGAAAATCATACTTTGATCATCTCCTCTGAAACAACAGAAGCAAATTCAACCAAACTTTTCAGCGATAATCTATGGAAGGTCTTTTGCGAAAAAGTCATTTAGAGGAACATAGTTTATTTTTAAACTTACACCAAATGAGACAAACATGTATGGAGAAATAAGATTCATATGCTGGTGCTATTTAAATGTTGTTTCAAAGAAAGGGGAAGCTGACTATTGGAAAAGTGAAGTAATTGCGTTTGTGATACAGCCTGTAGTTTTAAGTGTACATTTGTTGTCAATTTCCAGATGAAGGTCAAAGAATAAGGCCGATGTGGAAGTGTTGTGCTATCTTTAATTTTGAGCTCTTTTGGTTACTAGATAAGTTCAGTTAAATCACCAAGCTAGGATTGTTTAGTGAAAAAGTATATATGCTCTATATAACGGGGGTTAAAATAAAATAATTGGGCTTATTTTTTATCTTTAGCTTGAAAAACCCCTTCAATTTGTTCAGCCTTTGTTCAATGGAGAAACATATCAGCTGAAAGAGATGCAAAGTTTATGCCCATTGGAATTTCTTTAGTCTGTTATAAACAAGTCCTCCAAACTTACAAATATTTTGTGGATTGCAAACTCTAACATTTTATCAGTTCTATCGCAGTATATTTTTTCTAAAATTCGTTGCCGTATTTTACAAAGTATGCTTGTTCTCTACCTATAACAATGTACTTATATCTCTGTTCACCGTTCTTAGATCTTCTTATGGGAGAAACATCTATGAATTAAATCTTTCAGCCGAGATTTCAGCCATTAATGAGAAATGGTAGTATATAAGTGCAGAGAAGTCAAAAGTCTAAAAGCTGTTACAGTGTGAAAATGATCTAGAGATCAAGATGTCAAGTAGTTTTTCAACATTCACATTTCGTTAGTGCCGCTTCTTGAAAAGCAAGTATCCGAATATATCTGAAGGTCCTCTTTTACAGCTGTCAAGGTTAGAAATAGGTTTTGCAGTACAAAGAGTGGAGATTATTTTCTTCATCCTTGGCCGAAAACCCATAGTAAAGCAAAACAAAATTTTGACTGTAATATTTCCTCCTTAGACAGCGTAGTACCTGTGTAGGATGGATTGTTCTAAGAATTACCAATTCTGAGTTTTTTCGCTAAAATTATAGTTTTACATATAAAAATGATGTTATTATGTGGCCTTATCTGCAGGAACAATCGGATAGTCTTCATGAATGTCCATGAAGTTCTCATTGACCCTTGTATCTGATTGATTCGTTTTGGGATCATAAACTACACAACTTCATCCAATCAAAAAGAGAATCAAGGTCTTGATCTTATTCACTGTTCACGCTCAATCTGTTTTCTGGCACAGTCCTCCGCAGCATCCATAAGATGTATAAAATTTTGTTCCTGGTTGATGTATTGCGGTGCACGGAATTCAAGGATATTTCCTATGATGGAAGGATTTTAACTTTATGGAACATGTGGGTAAATGAAATTTTTTATGTTATTGGTGTTTCAAAATTTGGGAAATGGGAAATGCCCCAAAAATGTGGGATTTGGGAAAAAGGGGCCAAAAAATGTGGGAATTGGGAAAAAAGGTCGAAAAATCTGGGAATTTGGATGGCAGACACCCTGTGTCACCCCCCTCTAATTAGTTTGATCTTTAACATTCTCTTTGTCATCTTCGGTCACGAAAACATTCTTTGATTTGATCATGTCTTTATATGATTCATCGAACTTGTTATTGTCTGTCTAAATGCTTTCTATGGTTTGTCTGGTTATGAACGTCTCTCTTGAACACTACTAGATGTGCCTGATATTGGACAGTCTTTGGGTTGTTTTGTCTATATTGCACCCATTTGAGACTTGTTTCTTTTGAAAACTTGATGCATATTCTAATACAGTGAAACCTGTCTAAACCGAACCCCTCTTGGACTGAAGATTTTGTTCCGTTTAGACAGGTGTTCGGTTTACACAGGTTCAAAATAAATAGAAATTTGAAGGAAGGGTCTTCATATCATGTTTGGTTTACGCAGTTTTCACTTTAGTCAGGGTTCGGTTTAGACAGGTTTCACTGTACCTATAAAATTGTATTTCTATTGGTAGTACTTACACTTGTGCGTTCCTAACATTACTGATGCTCATATATCTTTGTAACATAGTCTGGGTAGCTCCATAGATTGTGAGCTGACCAATAAAACTGCCAAATATCAATCCCCAAAACGTACATCTAACAAATGGACTTGGATCAAAACTGTCAATAACAGAAAAGTTTAGAGAAGCTTCAGAAGTTAGTTCAACTCTGACATTTTATGCACACGACGAGTCATACTATTAAATGTCACAATTTATAAGGCTCATATCCAGTAAATTACTTAACTTTTGTAAAAGTTGCTGACTTTCATACCAATGTAGGAAAAAAGTGGTAAGAAAATTATTGAAAGTAAAACAAACAAACAAAAAAATTAAGACACTTTTTGTCGTCATAAAATGCAATTTTAGGTACAAAGACTACATTTGTTGGTAAAATACAAAAGTTTGTACAATACTGAGTCACTCTCGGTACTTCTAGTATATATCACAAAATTCAAATGCAGTTCAAATCAAATAAACATATCTTTAAAACAGCATGGTGGCTCAGTTATGTTTTAGTTTCGGGGGAAATTGTTAGCTGTTTTGCTTGATTAGAGTAATATTTCTTGGTTTTGTATTCTGACGACAGAATACGAAATTGTAATTGTAAACATACTTGAAAAATTCAATTCGTCCTCCTTTTACTGCAGTTTGCCATACTTCTGCAATGCCTCCAAGATGTGAACTACCTATTGCAATAATACCCATCAGACCACCTACAACAATAAACGTCTGGAACGTGTCGGTCCATAAAACTGCTCTTAATCCACCCTGGAAGAGAATAAAACTTTAAACTAAAATAAAGCCAGTATATATATATATTGTGTAGCCATTTTTATATTAAAATCTAAACAAAGAAATAATTAACGTTTTGTGAAGATAATCATCATTTTTCATTTACATTTTTCTATATTTTGTCTTTTACTATTCTTGAATTGCATTTGCGCCAATGAGAAAAGTCAGAAAAGGTACAACTCCAGAAACAATAATTAATCCTAACTTTTTTGATTGACCAACACATCGTTAATTAAACCGAAGACACAAAATATCCCAAATGGCAGTATTTTATGCTGGTATAACCACCATAAATCGATGTTCTGTCTCAAGCTAATTTTGGCTAATATATCTGATATCTTCCTGTGCCAGCATTTAAACTCTTTATGCATCTTTCGGTTATTTTTGTTTTCTTTTTTTTTAAATGTCCATCTTTACAGTAACTTTAATGCCATTTATTACTATCATCTTTTGCCAATTAATGATTGTAGTTTACCTGCATAATAATTCCAAATATGATTGTAACGTTTATTTTCATTGGTCAACGCCATGAATAGCAAACGGAAATATTTTTCGATATTTCCGTTTGCCCATTAATCCGCTCCGCAAAAATAAAGTGCAGCAAATAAAGACGTTGTTAACATGGATAACGCATTTTTTAACGTACAAACTTGGAATTATAAGGATTAAACACTGATTTTTAGGAAATTATGTATGTACAAACTCCGGCAGCTCACTCACAAACTTAACATAAAGTCCTTCGGACTTCATTCAGTTTGCGAGTGAGCTGCCGGAGTTTATACATAGATAATTTCCTAAAAATGGGTGTTTAATCCTATAATAAAGGTTTTAATCGTATGTTTATTATACAATAGAGAAACGGGACCGATAAAGGGGAGGTTTGGGTGCCCATAAACTGGTTTAAACCTATCGCTAGATTTTGCTAGTGCCGGTACTAAGTCCGGCTATCCTGGGTTCCTAATTTATGTATGTCTCTGGTCTGTTATGTGTTTGTACTTGTGGATTGTGGCATGTGATTGTAATTTTCGGCCATTGTAGGTGTTTACTGTCATCTTTGATTTTTGTTTAATTTTGTTTAAACATGTTTAATTTTGTTTAAACATGAAAATGTAAATGTACATGTATTTTCAAACTCACCATTGATGTATAAAATGTAACAACACAACCCACACTCAGAATAGATCCCCATAAAGATAGACCTGTTACTGTAAAATAAATAGTATTTAAGCTACATACATGTACATATCCGTCAAATATAATTTGGAGGTACGAATATACCCCCCCAAAGGGGGATCTTCATCACCATAGCCCGAGAGTATCTTTCAGAATTTGTACAATTAACTAAATTTTTGGGGTACATGAGGAAAACTTATTTCGTTAATATCATATGCCTATTTAGCTTACAGAGTGTCATAACGTTCTACTTATTTTTCTTTGTTTTGAGTCTTCAATGTCTTTCATCACCAGAAATTATTCAAAATTGCCAATGATATTCCCACATACTCGATATGCTTTCGTGACTATAAAGCAATAATAGAAACCATTAGTTTATCTTCTTTCACATATACTGATTTCAAAGTTTGTGGTGTCTTTTTTTTACCTTTCACTTTCTTCTGATACGGGTTTTCAAAATGTTCGTTTTTCAATTCTAAAACACTATAATTCTTACAATTGAAATAGAATGTTTTCCTCTCTTGAAACATTATGTGTTGTCTGATTTCGCCATTCAGCTCCTAATCGTCAATGAATGTCATTACTTACTTTGTGGCAAAAAGTATTTTCAATACTAAATATATTTAGAGGGTAAATTTCGGTCCACTTACCTTGATTTAGCGCCAAAGAAGGTGCATACAACACAACAGCCATGTATAACAGCTACAAAGAAATAATAAAACTTGTACTTTACTGATAAAAATCAAAACTTTCAAAAATCAAATTCAATACTTCCCTTTGATTTTTATTCCGTAGTGCGACAGTGTTTTACCAGCAGACTAGGCTCCTTGAGCTTGCCGACAGATTAGCGGCGAGCATTCCTTGACCCATCTTTCTAAATTACATTTTGTCTAATTTTTTTCCTTCTCAAGATTGTGGTCTTAGAGTTAGTACTCTACCTGTATTTGGCTTTATTTGTATGTTTATTATACTATAGGGAAACAGGAAAGAGAAAGAGGAGGTTTGGGTACCCATAAATCGGTTTATCCCTACCGCTAGCTCTTGCTGATGCCGGTACCAAGTCTGGTTATCCCGAGTTCCTATCGTTGTCTATGTTTGTCTTTTTTCATTTTATTGTTTTTCCTGTACAGAAATCTGGAATATTGATAATATGGTATGTGATTGTAGTTTTCGGCCAAATCCTATTATCTTATCATTATTTTTCTGTACGCAAAGTTGTTTATAATTTTGTTTCTTAGTGTTTCCGATGTTGCCTTTGTCCATGGATTGTTCGTTCTTTGACTGACGGTTCGGTTCTCACTTACCTTTCTATGATGTATAATGCAAACTTGAGTTTATCTTTCCTGCATAGTGGAGTCCGTTGAAGAGATGTGTGCTCTGTATATACATATATTTCAATTATGGTGTGATTGTTCCTGAGAAAATATCTCATGTGGATACACGATCGTACTTCTGACTATTTTGTTTATGCCCACATCTTGCTATTTTGTTTATGACCACATCTTGCTATTTCACTATATAAGTTTTCTTGCAACTGACTCGATGAGTGTCATGTGGTTGTTTATTTGTTGTGATTGTCTTCTATGAGTCTTTTGGGGGAAAATGGATGACAGTGGTAAAAACACTTTGGGCTCATTTTATGTTTGTTGACGACCCTACATCTATGGGTAAAAAAGGAACAT
>MJUU01053383.1:76477-100862 GCA_002080025.1 Modiolus philippinarum
ATATAATAACAAAATATGATTAAGTAAACACGACACCACATCAAGCAATGTCAGAGCTCCACATAAGACAGCTGTGGCGTTCCATACATGGGTGTTGCGTTGTTCTACAATTAGCGATGAATACCGGTCAAACCGTTGATATAGCCGTCTTGAACTTGAATAATGTTAAGAATTAGAAAATCTTTATCGAAGGCCTCACGGTGACTTCAAGATGAAAAACAAAAATAAAAGCGTTCTTCAATTGCTTGATTTTACCATGTCATGTAGAGACTTTGTCTCATGTGCATTCACTCCATACATTCAATGTTAATTAAAGACTGGAGTTTGTCTCTCCAACACTATGGAGTCTGTAAAAAGATTCCCTGTTCGAGGGATGCATTCTCTCTATATTTCATATATGGTGTAATAGAAAATATCTCATATTGAGACACTTTTATACTTTCAAACCTTGGAACTTTATTTCTTGTAATTTCAAAATGTTATTCTGACCATTATATTTAAAATGCCTATTTCTAGCTATGTTATTATGCAAAGCTTTCTTGCAATTGACTCAATGAACGCTCTGTTGTTGTTGATATGTTTGTATTGTGTTCTATTGGGCTTTTTGTCGGGAACGAATGGTGTTACTTTGTCAGTGAATTGACGAACCTGCATCCATGGGTAAAAAAAAACATGGATGCAGCGTTGTACGACAATTAGCGATTTCTATTCAAACCGGTGATAGGGACGTTTTGAATCCAAACCGGTGATAGAGACGTTTTGAATCCAAACCGGTGATAGGGGCGTTTTGAATCCAAACCGGTGATAGGGACGTTTTGAATCCAAACCGGTGATAGAGACGTTTTGAATCCAAACCGGTGATAGAGACGTTTTGAATCCAAACCGGTGATAGAGACGTTTTGAATCCAAACCGGTGATAGGGACGTTTTGAATCTACTATCAGGTATGAGTAAAGCTCATTGTTGAAGATCAAGAATTAAGAGAGTATTAAACATTAAAGGCGTTATTCTATTGCTTGTTTTTATGTTTTGCATAAGATTTATCTATTGGGTATAAATTTGTAACCTTTTATTGTTCATTTATGACTGGTATTTGTCATTCCTGGAATCAGTAAAAATATTTCCCGTTTAGAGATGTATGCTCACTATAAATTTCAGTAATGGTGTTATTGTGAGAATATCTCATTTTGATACATTATCGTACTTTCAAATTTTGGCATTTAATTTTTTGTAATTTTCAAACTCTACTCTAACCATTATGTTGATTATTGTGCCAAATATTCTTCAATTCCCCCGATGAGTGCCCTGCGGTTCTTTACATGTTGTGGCAGTCTTATGAGCCTTTTAAGTCGGACAACGGTTGTAAGAACACTTTGCCAATTAATTTTATCATTTGACAATCCCACGTCCATTGATAAAACAGAACATGGATGTAGCGTTGTTCGACAATTAGCAATGAATTTCTCTCAAACCGACGCTAGGGGCCGTCTTGAACTTCCATTGGGGGTATTAGCAAACCTCTTGTTGAAAGCCTTATACAGATTCAAGATGAAGCACAATATAAGCGTTGATCCATTGCTTGTTTATTTGTGAAGATTTAGAAGTTCATAATGAAAAAGGGATGCTTAATAAACCTTGAAAAAAAGAATATATATATATAAATTCAGTCAACGTGGAAACTTGCCCATCTCCCCGGATTTGCGAATATTTACGCTAATGCAGGGCCTGAAAATTTAAATATAACGGTCTATGGTAGGAACCCAACGGGGTTAGAATTAGAGACATGAATATCGACATTGCCTTCCCACCGAGGGATTTGGCTGCTCTTCGAATGCACAGATATTACAGAGAGATTACACTGCTCCCGCCATCTCTGTGTGAGTCCAAAGGGATGTAAAATATAAAGAACTACAAATTTATTTTGACTCGTAATACGAGACTTAAGTATATTAATTAACCGAAATTTGAACATGGCAGTGGTGGTCCAGTGGTAGCGTACCAGACTTTTAAAACCGTAGAACTTTGACAGAGGGGGTTCGAATCCCACTGGAATCAACAAAAATTTAATATTTAATATTAAAAGACTCAGACTCTTAATCTGAATTGATAAAAACAGATGAAAAATTCATCACAGGCAAATGGTTCAAGCCAAAGTGATTATTTTCATTGTAAATTTTTTTCAATCAAGTACCCAAAATTGCAGTTAATTTATCTTCTGCATATGGCCATTTCAACAACAATATGTCTCGTCAGTGCAAATTATATCAAAACAATTGGAAAACCGAATAAAAAAACGAAAGATTTCTAAGTGTCATTTTCAAAAAATTGAAATAGCCCAGTGTAATCCGTCTGTAATACCTGTGCATTCGAAGAGCAGCCAAATCCCTCGGTGGGAAGGCAATCTCGATATTCATGTCTCTAATTCTAACCCCGTTGGATTCCTACCATAGACCGTTATATATATATATATATATATATATATATATATATATATATACGTCTGAAAATCAGCCCAACATTGTTAGATATACACATTGGTAGTTCCCTCTTCCCGGTTTGCGATGTTTTAGCTTTGATTGTCAATCTTAAAAAAACTAACTCGCATATTAATGTCACAGTAACTTCTGTATTTTGTTATAAGGATTTACAATAACTAAGCACTTACCATTTCTAAAGCAAATATCAATCCTGCAAAGTATCTTGTAGCTCTGTTAAATCTTAATTCTAGGTACTGAAAATCATCAAGTTATAGGGTTTAAAAACATCTATTATGTATTTTTACTTGGAATCTAGACTGAACTCCTTACAAAATCATAGTCAGAAATATTTTTGAACAAAAAAGTCTTCATAGAAACAATCTAAGTAATAGAAGTTCTAAGTAGAAAATGCAATTGACAGCTACATTTTTAAAAGAAATCCTCTGAAACATTAAATGGCACATCGTTATGAAAAAGATTTTGTTACAATTGTGGATAAAAATAAGGATGAAAAAATGAACAAGGTACAAATTGTTAGACTATAAGAGTTTCCCCGTAAAACTTTTCTGGGTTGGTTTTCTTTCTTTTTGGCTAGATGTGATCAAAAGAAAAAAAATACGGCATCTTTGATAATTTTTGTGCCATCTTTTTACACTGAAGTAATATATATGTGATTTTTCATACTTTACTTACCTGATAAGCACTCGTTAATCCGAGATTATGAAAAAATGGTAAAAATATATAACATGTCGCTGGATATGTTAAAATGCCCGAAAAAGCCACTAAGTAGTATTGTGTCCCAAACACGTACATCTCAGTTGGTGTACCAAGCACTGTTATAGCCGACATGTAACTTGCCACCAATGACATAGCTACAGGAAAAATTGGCATTTCTCTTCCTCCCATTAAAATATCGTCTGATGAGGCTTCCGTTGCCCGCCATTTTTCCTTCAGCAAATAATATACTCCAATAAGTCCAGACACAAGTAAAACTGCTATAAATAAACAGTAGTCCAAAGCTGTAAAAGTTGCTGACATGTTTCACTTTTTCCAACTCTTCCTACAAGTTTTCTGATTTACTTTGCGATTAAGATTTCAAATTTGCAGTACAAAAAAATCAAAGTATAGCAGTTTTTCACATTATAACTAGCAATAGATTCCAAATTGAACTCGGAACCCTACACACTGGACATGATTATAATCTGTCGGTGACCAAAGATAACCAAGTCTGACATTGATAAGCAAAGAGGCTTATCACAGGAATATCTCTAATGGACAATACAACCGATTAAAGATGTGGGCAAATTCTCATCTGTAAGGTAATGTTATCTAAATAAACCATATTTGTGGGTGTAACCCCCCTTTTTGTACGCCGGATTCCGGGTATATTTAGAGAGTATTCCGTACGCCGAGGTATGGTACGCTGGATTCCAAAAAGAGTATTTCGTACGCGTACGCCGGAAATTTGGTTGCCGATTTTTTTGACATCGTGATANCCATATTTAGATGTAGAATTACATTCATTTCTTTAAACTTATTTGCAATACTAGTACATATATATCCACACATGTTTATGTGGCAAGTGCAAATTAAGGGTTTTTCAGGTGGAAGAAAAATCTTGCAGGGCAACACCATCTAATCCCGCTGGTTTTCACTGAGTCTGAATATTTAAGTTTAAAACCTTTTGGGCATTTCAACTCAATTCCGTTTCGCGGATTTACCTCATTAACATCTAATACGTTAAATCTAAATCTAAGAGGGGGGGGCTCATCTAAGACTGTCTATAATGGGTCGTGATTGAAAAAAAAACAGTTCAAGTAGGCCTATCTTTTCTTCAGACAACTTCAACCGAAATGATTACAACAATACTGCACAAAAACAACTATATCCAACTCGGGGTCTGGCCAAATCGCGACAACTTATTTTTTTTCATTTCGTTTATTTCCTACAGTGTGTTACTGTGTATGGATCAAATAGTAAATATTTTTTTAGAAGTGTATGGATCAAATAGTAAATATTTTTTTTAGAAATGTAAATATTCCTTTCATACACTGATTGGTTTTCTTGTAGTAATATAAAAATATGTGTTGTACAATGGCCACATATTGACAATATGAACAAAATCAAACTATATAGTAGACAACAATAGATGATATCCAGGTTCATGGTCTGTCGAAGTAAAATATACTAAAAATATACCACCATGTAAAACGACTCATGCACAATTTTGTTCGATTTTCAAAAAAAGTGACTGAGGTAGAAAATTCTGTCTTTGTTTTAAATTTTTAAACCCATGCAAATTATATACCTCTTTAGATAAAACTTATTTCAAAATTACCAGAAAAAGCTGTTTGTGAAGAATTAAAATTATGAAAATCCGAATAAAAATATTTTTAAAGAATTTTTGGAAGAAAGGCCCGATGTTGGTGGCCAACTACTCTGGAGCAAAAAGATGACTAGGCCTACTTTAAAAAATTTTTCAGTGATTTTGTTTTTAATTTCTGATCCTTCAGTCAGCCAAAACAAAAATCAAAACAATGAAGACTATTTAAGGAGCTTTTCAGCTCTTTCATAACTCTGTTCTAAGGATTTTTTTAGAAGTAATCAAAGACACTTTTTTTTTCATTCCAGACAAGGGAGACAACCAAGGAAAAATAACGCGGCAAATTATTAACCGGAAGTTTACATTCGGAAATTGACAACATTTCCTGATAAAAGATTAGAAACCGGATTATTTTGTGAAATGCAGTGTAATTATTTAAAAATCATTTTATTGACACTGATAAACGGAAAGCAGACTTAAACCAGCATTCCGTGCAACATGGCTTTTTTGGAGACAGTACGTCATTGGCACGAAGGCGTTGTTGCATTTGAAGAGAACAGACTCCAAGACTCTCTTCTCAGTTTTAATCATATTGCAGACCCGAGTGCTCGAATTCAGTTTAATTTAGCACGTGTATTGCAGAGATTTGGTAAAGACACAGAATGTATTATGGTACGAATTATTTTAAATATTGGAACACCTTACCACTGTGAAACACTCAATGACAACTGTTTTATCATTTGAAGAAAGTATATGTATAGTTGACAAGGTCAAGTTAAACCCTGTCGTATTTCTGAGTTATTATATCCACTTTTAAGCAAAATCGGGGCAAATCTTATTCAAACAAAGTATTAAAAGTAACAAGTTTCTCCTGACATATATGTATTGAATCAGAAACAAATGTAACAGAAGATCTAGAGCTTCCAAACCCAATAAAATCCACTTGGAAACCATGCTACATTTGTACTAAGACTCGAACCCTGGACTTCTAGCACTCTGGCTATCCACCTACATAGTCACGGACTGAGTGAAAGAAATGGTTCATTAGCTCAGTGGATATACACAAACATGTACATGTAATATGTACTAGCCTTTTTAAACCATGTAGACTGTCCTGGCACACCTACATCTATAATAAACAATATGATTACACAAACAAATTACCAAGGATGTATATTTGGAAGGATAAGAATCTCTTGACAATTTGAAATATATTGCGAGGTATAAGATTTTGTCACTTTAGGATCCTCTCTTTGAAGCATGAAAACAACATAAATATAATAATGATGGTTACAAAAATTGTTCTGCTAGTACTGTAGATGTTAATTGAGAAGCATTTTAAAAAATTTTCAGCATCTTGGTGAAGCCTTGAAGAAAGACCCACATCTAGCAGTAGCCTACTTCTGTAGATCTGTGCAGTTATTAAAAATGAAGAGGTTTGTTTAACACATTCATTGTTGTTGCTTCTTTTGTGTTTAATCATAGTAATTGGAATTGGATAGAATTTCATAATCAATCATCCGTTACAGTCATCCAATTAAGCATCAATTAATAATCAAAACAACCACTTGACAGAAGTTCTTTTATTGTCTGTTAAAAGATGAAAATAAGAGTTATTAGAATGGGAAAAATTGCATTTATAATATATATGTTTAAAAATTTTACATGGGTAAAAATGAGCTTTTATGCTATCTTTTTTTACAAAATATCCATGCATTTAATTCAAAGGAAATTTTTTAAACACTTCAGAGAACCTGTCAATCAATTAGATATTTTTGTAATCAATCAGCAAAATCTGGGATATAATTGATCATCGGGACAACATTAGATAATCATTCAAACAGTTTGAATTATCAAGTGCTAATGGCTAACCAATAAAAAAATATCTCTTGAAAATTTCCATCAAAATCGATGGAAACAAATATAATTGGAGTTTGATTTATACATAATAATATAACATTAGTGAAAGTTAGGTTTTGACATTGTCATTGTATTGAGTAAATAATATTAATAAATATACATGTACAACTCAACAATGCTCTAATACAATGTAGTACAGTGAAACCTGTGTAAACCGAACCCTGACAAAACCGAAAACCTGTCTAAACCAAACACATTGTGAAGACCCTTTCTAACAATTCCTTTATATTTTGAATCTGTTTAAACCGAACACCTTCTAAACCGAACAAAATCTTCAGTCCCAGAGGGGTTCCGTTTAGACAGGTTTCACTGTAACTTTTATTAAAACACGCAAAAAGTACTTCACCAAGAATACAAGAGGTACAATGTACACATATTGTGGTCCGTCAGTCTTATGAAATGTAACAAAATTAATACATTTGAAATTATTTTTATGAAATTCAAAGTAAATATGTCATAGCCAAACCAAATTGCTGTTAGACTTCATTTTGGAGTTTCTTGGAGTTTTTCATGTAACAATGACAAAAATGGAGACTGTTAAATTTTGTTGCCCAAATTTTGAAAAGCAGGAGATATTAAAAGAAAATGTAACGAATGGAATAGGGGTAAAAAGCTAAGGATTTTGGTCTCCTTCGGGTGGGTTCACACCTATGCCTGTATGAAAACAAATAAAAAAACAGAAGCTATATTAAATAGAAAATTGTTGCAAGAAAAATAAAAGGAGGATTTAAAAAAAGCAATCATATTCAGTTAAATGTTGCTTTGAAGAAATAAAGCTGACCAGTAATGTTATTCCCAGCATATGACATGTATAATGTAATCCTCCTGTCACGTCACATTTTTTGTCAGTTGCAATTTATTTTTTATCATTTTTGGTGAAAACGATGTAAATTTTGACAATCAAGAACAAAAATTAAAAAAATATTTGTTCAGGATGAAAAAATAGGCAGGATTTTTACTATTACAGCTTTAAGAGAGATTTTAAGTATTCTGGCTACATATTCTATTTTTTCTCAATGGTCACATTACATGTTGAAATAGATAACTACTTTTAAAACTCCCAGTGGCAGATTTAGGGGGAGCCGGGTGGGCCGGGGCCCCCCTTAGCCCGTAGTTAGGTTGGAAAATATTTAAAATTCCAAGGGTTAAAAAAAAATTGGGTTCCCCCCCCCCCCCCCCCTTGAAAAAAAATATTGGTCAGCCCCCTTAGCAGAAAGTCTGGATCCGCCACTGACTCCAGAATAATCTGTGGCATACAAGTATTTATAAAACATCTGGCGTATGCTATTTTACAAAATTCAGAATAGTAAATTTTTATATTGTAGGTATGACGAAGCTTTAGACGATTTAGATAAAGCAGAACTAAGTCTTCGTGGAGCCACATATATCAACTACAGTCAACTCGGATTGGATTTTACTTTATATAAATTTGAAGTAAGTACAACATCTCTCTTCCATACATAGTTTAGGGTGGGTTAGAGGGAGTGTGGTCCTGGTATCCCGAGGAAAGAACTGTCAAATCTTGTATTCCTAGAAGATAAATCTTTCAATCCTGATTCCCGTAAAATGACAATGCAAATCCCAAATCCCGTTGAGCGTTAATCCCGAATTCCCGCTGAATAAAATGGCTGATCCCGGTGTCCCATAAAAGGTCCTTCCGACCCTCAGTTTGCTTGTATTTATTAGTATATTTTTTTTGTAAAATTAGTCAGTCATTTTCCCACTCAATTTAAACAAAGACCTAGATCAAATGCTTAAAAATTTAGGAAAATTAATATAATTCTGGAGCTTTGGTGTTGTAACCAAACTGTAACCAGAACTAGTTTATGATTAAGAAAAGGCATTGAAAAAAAAATTTAAGATTGAAATTTTTTCTTTAGATTTGTAATTGGGAAATTTCTGCACATAGATTTGGATAAATGCTGTCATGGCTGTTGTCAAGTAAATGCTAAGCACATTACCATAAGAAATAATCAGCAATGAAGTTCCATTTAAAATCACCATATTGTAAAAATCTATGTAAAAAAAAACATAAATTATTGGACCTTCATTTTCTTTGGGGTACCTACTATATACTTTAGGGCGGGAGGGGATTAGACTTTTAGAATTTTTTATTATGGCTTTGCCAGGTACACAAATACATCATTGAAGGTAAAAAGACTATATAGTTTTCTCCCTATTTTAGTTAATAAGCAGTGAAGTATATTCAATACACATGTTTCAGATTCAGTTTAACAGAGCTTTATGCATTGCTAAGAAAGGTGACATAAGATCAGCAGTACATATGTTGATAGAGGCAGGGAAAACTGCAGAGGAGGAAGTCCATAGTAGGATAAGTGTACAAACCATACAGGATCTTACACTAGTCAGACAGGATGGGTCTAAGGTAAGGATCAAACATCTCATGTGGTATGATTAGTGAACAAACCATGTAGGATCCTACACTAGTCAGACAGGATGGGTCTAAGCTATGGATCAAATATCTCATGTGGTGTAAGTATACAGGAAAAGCTGCAGAGGAGGAAGTCCACAGTAGGATAGGTGTAAAAACCATGCGGAATATTACACTTGTCAGACAGGATGGATGTAAGGTAAGGGCTAAAAATCTAATTTGGTATGAGAAGTGTACAAACCATACTTAATCTAACCTTATAGTTAAACAGGATGGAAATAAGGTAAGGATCAAACCGAACAGGTTCTTCTACTTCTTCTACCAGTTTGCGACCACCATCAAAACACTGATTATTCTGCCACTTTTTGGATGCGCATGTAAAAATTTCCCCAAATTTAGATCACAATAAATCAAGTGCTATACATCTATATACAGTGATGATTAAAAATTTGTCAGACAGGATATAAGTGAGTTAGAACTTACTGTCCCATGTGGTTGGCCCACGTACCTTGCCCTTGGCAGACAGGTACATAGGTGAGGATAAAATATCCCATGTGGTAAAATAGGTATGCAAACCATACAAGATCTTATCCTTGTCAGACAAAATTAACTTGAAGTGCACATCAAATATCTCTTGTGATGTAATATATTTACTATAGTACAAAGCAAACAGGATTTTACCCTTGTCAGACAAGATGGAATTAAGATCAGGATCAATCATCTCACACAGAACAATAAGTATACTAACCAAACAGTATCTCATCCTTGCCTGAGAGGATGGGACTAAGGTAAGGACTTAATATCTCATTTGGTATAATATGTATTTTGGAAAAACCGAAGAGGAGGAGATGCACAGCAATATAAATGTACAGAACACAGGATCTTACCCTTGTCAAACAATATAGAAATTAGGTAAGGTTCAAATATCCCATACAGTCTAAAAAGTATGCAAACCAAATTTGATCTTACCCTTGACAAAATGAAACTCAGGTAAGGATCAAGAATGTCATGTGGTTTAGTAAGAGTTCAAATCATACATGAAATCACACTAGTCTGACAGGATGGTACTTCGGTAAGGTTCAAATATTTTATGTGGTATAACAAGTGTACAAATCATATAGGATCTCATACTAGTAATCTTGACAGGATGGAACTATAAGTTAAGGATCAATTATCTCATGTGGGAGGATACCTGTACAAACTATACAGCATTGGCATTTGCACTAGTCAGACAGAATGGGTGTAAGGTAAGGGCTTTCTATCCAATTTGGAAGGACCAGTGTACACACCGTACACAATCTTAAGCTAGTCAGACAGGATATGTATAGGGTAAAAACTAACCAGACAGTGTGATTAAAATAGTGGATAAACAAGCAGACAAGAAGGTTCTAAGGCAAGAGCTCCCAAGTGGTAGGACCAGTGTGCAAGCAATACAGAATTTTTTTTCTCCAGAAAAGATTGGTCAAAGGAAAGAACTAATATGTAATGAAAAAAATGCAATAGATCTATCTTAATTACAGAAAATTTTGACAAAGGAGTATCTTTCTCGTGGATAGCTCTGTCCTTAGCTGATTTTTGTTTTTAATTAGATTATATTGTTAATTTGCTCTCTATCAGGTTTCACATATTTCGGTTTATGGGTTTTCAAATGTTATGATTTGATCTGCACTGAAGAGACAAATGTTGTCGAAATACTTAATAGACAGCAACTTCGGCATTTTGTTATAGGTCCAATGTACAAGTCTCACAAGATCATGCCATAGTCACATAATATTGGCATTTGATAAGAACTTACCATTCCATGTTGAATATATGACCAGTGTAAAAACAATGCAAAATCTTTTTGTAATGCAACAAGATAAGTCTTTAGGAAAAGACTTGCCGTCCATTGTGGCAAGACCACTGTATAATTCATGCAGAATCTTGCCCTAATCAGACAAGATAAGTTTAAGGAAAGTATTAACCTTCCATTGTGGCAAGACCAGTGTATAAATTAAACAGAATATTGCCCTAATCAGGCAAGACAAGTCGAAGGAAAGGACTTTCCGTCCATTGTGGTAAGAATAGTGTACAAATATGATTCATACAGAATCTTGCCCTAATCAGACAAGATAAGTCTAAGCAGATGAATTAACATCCATAGTGGCAATACCAGTGTATAAACACAGAATATTGCCCTAATGAGACAAGATAAGTCTCAGGCAATGAATTACCATCCATAGTGGCAATACCAGTGTACAAATACAGAATATTGCCCTAATCCCACAAGACAAGTCCAAGGAAAGGACTAAATATACGTCCGATTTGATACCATTTTTTATGTCCAGTGTACAAACTTTGTCCTTAATAGGCAAGATTGGTCTTACGAAATTACTAACCGTCCATTGTGGTAGGAGCAGTGTACAAACCGCACAGTATCTTACCTAGAACTGATAAAGGAGTTTTTGAAAAGGAGGATTGTACAAAGTCCGAAAATTGTATGAAAATCGATAAGCAAAGGCAAAATAAAGACCCTTTAAAATAATGAGGCTTCATTCCGTGTATGGCACTAATGGATGCCCTTGGTACTGGATTTGGCCTCCCTATTTCTATATATTTGGTAATGAGTACTTCTTTTTTGACTACTTTCGGACAATGACTTTCCATATTATTTGATTCAAATGCTGCTTTAGAGAGGTTACTCCTTGAAACACGTGTACAGCATAACGAAATTAACTGTTATTGGTGCAACTTCGGTATTTTAGTAATGATGATTATTTCCAAAGTCATAGATCGTCTCATGATTCCATGTGATCAGATAGGACAGTTGTACAAGCCATTAAGAATTTAGCTCCAGTCAGAAAAGATGTGTCTAAAGTAATTAGGACTCAATGATATAGAACTTAGCTACTGCATCCTTAACTTCTTAGAGAAGACTATTCCAAGGTAATGTCTAAATGTCTATTTGATAGGACCAGTGTATAAACCATACATGATCATACCGTAGTCACACAAGATGGGCAAGCGGTAAAAACTTACTATACCATATGCTAAGACCAGTGAAAATATCATACCGATTCTTACCTTATATAATCAGACAAGTAGAGTCTTATTAAAGGACTAAATATATCATGTAAAAGGTCAAGTCATACATAATATTACTCTAGTGAAACAAGATGGGTAAATTCAACTATATATAAGGACCACTGAATGAACCACACAGAGTCAAAAGCATACCAACATTATCATAGACAGACAAGGTTGGTTTTTGCCATGGACCTGCTATCCCATGTTTTAGGATCAGTTTACAAACCATTGCTTGTTTTTATCATGTATTAGTAGAGACTTTGTCTCATGTACATTTACTCTATCCTTTCATTTACTATTATCTTACTTTAGTCAGACAAAATGGATCTAGAAAAAGAACGTTAACTGGTTAAACCCCCTGTGGAAGGATAAGTGTAAAAACAATAATAGGATAATATGTATACACGACGCATATAGGATGAGGACTTACTATCTATCCCTTTTATTAGAACCACTGCAAAACCATTCAGGATCTTGCCATAATCAAACATGATGTAAGTACGGGAAGGATTTATCTTTGGTGTTTTTAGTGTTCAAATCATACACAATCTTTCCAGATTGAGAGGCTGGTTAGGTATTTTGGAAATTCGAGGAGGATAAATTTTTAAAATGTTATGAAACTGGCCAGCGGATTTAGGCCAAAACAATATAGTTTTGTTTTTAGTTTCACTTTTACGTACTATTATTTAAAAAAAACACGTATAAACCTATATGTGTAAGGAAAGTATATGAATTGCTTTGGAAGTGGGTCTATGATAAGAACCCATAATTCTATTAAATAGAACTAGTGAAGGATATAAACCATTATGGATCTTACCCTACTGTTCTTATGTTGTAAGTTAATCTGTGACGTTATTGCAGGGAAAGTTTCCAAGTTCATTTACAGAGTTTGAGATTCCAGAGAAAAGCATATTTCAACCATCAAAAGACATGGTGGCTAATCTAGAAAAGAAACAATATGTAGCTAAAGCAAAGGTTAGTGTGAATTGTAAATTTCGTGATTTTTTATTTTAATGCATGTGGAAAAGGATTTTGGATTTTTTGCATTCATTAACTTATTTAATACAAAAGTTAAATATTTCATGATTTTTTTTAACATGAATAGTCATTGATTTTTGACAAAAGCAATTTTTTGTGAATTGGTAATTCAGATGGTACACATAGATATATGAATTGTGCTTAAATGATAGCATGTATGTGAAATATAGAAATTGATACAGAATGAATATAAATGAGCATGAAATGTAATGTTCAGTGAGGTTGCACCATCAATGGAAAACATAAACAGAACGAAAATATATGAGCTTGATATGAAATGATCAATGATGATGCACAGTTATTTGAAAAATATATCTAGAAAGAAAATAAATGAGCATGATATGTAATGTTAAGGAACTCCATTACTTGCATTATGTATACATGTTGAACTTGCCATGATATAAATAAGAACATACATTTGGTAAGTTAGCTGAGGGCTTTTCCTTTTTTATTACTACACAAGTGGTTTCATTTATTGTCCTGCAATTCTTTAATGTTTCTAGAATACATTAGAGGAATTTTTCAAAGAAAATTAAATTTCAATACTAAATAGCAAGTCATTTATAGTAAACAAAATTCCGAAGTTACTGAAAATTTAGTTTCAGCACATGAACATTTCGACAACTTTTTTCAGAAATTTCTTCAGTGCAGATCAAATCAAAATATTTGGATGACCATAAATCTAAAATTTGTTTAATCTGATAGAGCACAAATATCCCGGAAAGGCAAAAATCAGCTTAAGTAAGAAGTAGGAGCTCCTTAGTTTAAAGTTATTTTTCTAAAATTTATAAATTGCAAGTTTCCAAATATAATCGGTTTTCATTAAAGTATTGGCTACTGGGTGGGTGAATACCCTCGGGGACTTTCAGTTCAAAACCAGAGATATCACATAATAACCTAAAAGATCTAAATGGAAAGCCAAAATCAGTTAAGGACAGAAGTATTCATGAGGATGTATGTATTACACTGAACTTAAGAAGTACCTAGATGAGTATTTGTTAATCTTGAAGGCCCTGTTTTAATATGTATTGTCACAAAAATTGCAGATACGAATGGATGATACTGTCTTCATTGAAATGATCAATATTTCCATTTGACTTTGAATCGGAAATCAAGAAAGTATAAGACTAGTATAAATCAAGGCTAACTAAATCATCACCACGATAACAGAAGACAAAGACAAGATATTTTTTAAGTACATACATGAGTATACTACCTAACAATGATGAAAATTATGAAAACGGCAGAAAGTCCAACTAAACCATTAATATTCTAATGTTTAATCATTAGATGATTTAAAAGGTGAACAATCTAAGTGGTTGAGTATAATTAAAACCGTAAATGGTTGAAATCCCAAACCTAAACCAATAATTATATATTTTAGAAGGAACTTCCGAAACCCATGTAAGAGTTATCCCCTTAACCAGAAACATTCTTATTACTCATAATAGGATTTGTTAAATCAAGCATATAGAAAGTCCAAGGGATGATACCCAAACTCCACCTTTGTATATTTGGAAATATTATGAGATTGTAGAGAACCGCTTTCATTAACCATTTATGTGCATTGTGTTGAGGAATAGATTTTACTTTGTAAAACATAACTATTTAAGGAATTTTTGGTGAATTATTGCACGATTATCTTTGATTGGCCAGACTGGGTAGTTGGTATGTCAATGCATGTTCTAATGGTGCTGAATCACGGAGATGTACATAAGGTTTCTGATTGTGGAAAATAGGATGTTATCACACGATAATCTTTAAAGTATAAAATCAGAACGGAATCAAATGTGCAAAGTCGAACATAAAAAAGTAAACACAGGTCTCGACCTGAAAATTACATTTTAACAGATAGATTTTTTTTACTTAAAAAGCATTTGTTCAGTGTATCCATGTGACGCAACTTTTTACTAGAATTACACATTGAAATTATTTGAATTTATTCGAAAGTATATTCGTTTGTTAATTTAGGTGATAATTCCAAAAGATGAAAGTTTCATATTTTACATTTTAATTCCCCAAAATAATAGTATATAAATAACTGAATACCGAAGTCACTGTGAATTTACTTTCTGCATATGCGCATTTCGACAAATTATTTTCTTATTTTAAAACTTAAGCATTTAATTTTGATGTAGGAGGTGCAAAATCAGACAGTTATTTGAGAAAATATGTATTGCTGATAATAGTTTTATTAATAGTGATGATATAAATTAATATGCGATCGTTATTACTTTTCTGTATATCGAGTATTGGTACATAGGGGAAATATTGTATTTTGTAAGATGAGAAACCTGTGTCTCCAGATGGCTAAGAACAAGAAATCATATCTGACCTTTAAACGTTTTTGCCGTGAAGCAAGTATAGTACAGTATAGTTTCATGTGTGTAAACTGTATATTGAATGTTGCATGTGTAAATGACAGATTGTATATTGCATGATATCTTTTGCTAGGTCATTTCTAGATATGGTGATGGAAAAATACCCAAGGAAAAACAGGTTAATATGTATTATGCATGAACTAATATAGTATAGTATAGTTTAAGATATATGATTATCATGATGATGCTTGCTTCTCATTATGTGTATGAAAGCTTGGATATGCCAATCTGTAGCCTTGTACGTGATCTTATGTTGTCAGGTATGACATGCAAAAAAAAATCAAACAAACATACAAACAAACAAAGTACTCAAACAAGTTTAAAAGGTTAAACAGATAAAATAATAATGAATTGGTATAAAGAAGCAGACTCACGACCTGTTATTTATCCACTTGATGAATTTGTATGTGTCAAAATTCAGAAACATTAAGCAAAATAAATAAAAGCAAAATGAAACAGAGCATCATATAACTGATTTAGTCTTTCAAAAAACGGAAGTACCAAATGCTGGGGAGAGCAAGGAATTTTTTTTTCGCCCTTGTCTGTAATTGCATCATATTCATGAAACCCGTGCAGTAAATATACCACGTGGATAATGTATATTTCAAACTATAAACAGCTACGATCTGCTGTGAAACCTCTTAATTTCAACATACAATTTTGATATTTCAATCGCCGATTATGTGAAAGGTTTCTCATTAGAATTTACCCAAACAATTTACAGCAGCGCTTTTCACAATTAGTATTAGATGGTTGGAAAAGCGTTGTTATGATTAGTGTAAGATCTGTTTGAAAAGCATGGTTTTTATTCAAGCTTTTTTCAAACTGGAACTTGACTTCATGAACATAACTTCTACATAAAAAACGAACATAATCATTGTTCACTTTATGAAATGAGCTTGAAGTACTTGTCCTTTTCATCACTTATAGCTCATTAAAATTAATGCAGTTGGAGTAAACATATGTGTTATGATCTCATGTTCATTTACTCCATATCCTTTCGTAAATTATTATGTGATATAGGACAAAGTTTTTATACGACCGCAAAATTTTGCGGTCGTATAATGGTATGGTGTTGGCGTCGTCCGCGTCGACGTCGTCGTCGGCGTCTGTGGACAGCATAACTTTGCTTCTAGTGGACGGATCATTATGAAATTTTGGTATGATGTATCTTGGCACACGCGTAAACAGAGGTTTTAATTTTGAGTTGGTGGCCCCGCCCGTTTTAGAAAAAGGGGCCAGAAAGGGGTGAAATTGGGTGTTTTCACATATTTGACTGTAGAATCTTTATTATTTATTGGATTTTGATGGGGTTTGTTTCAGTGTGCTCCTGAGGAAATTTCATATCTGGGATATGCAACGGATTTCTATTAGCAAGGAGATATATGGGCCCAACAGGGGCAAATCCCCCCCCCACAATTTTTTTTTATTTTAAGTTTTTTTCAATGGATTCCTCGCAAAAAATTAATATGGCGCTCAGCTATTAGATTTTTGGTAACTAACTTGTTTCCCTTTCCAGATATGAGGGCCCAACGGGGCCAAAATTGCGAATTTGCAGATTATGTAGAATTTTTATTTTTCATCAGATTTCGATGGGATTTTTTTCTTTGGATTCCTCTTGATCTTAGCTTTCAGCAGTATACCAACGGATTTGGCGTGGCTCTTACCATTTCCGAGCTACAAGGGGTCAAAGGGGCCAAAATTGCAATTTTTCTAAATATGTCAAATCTTTATTTTTCATCGGATTTTGATGGGATTTTTAAGGCAGGGTCTCTGCCTTCTAGCTGTTGTGTAAAACCATCTTGAAACTAGTCTGTTTCAACCAGACTCTTACATTTAGGAGACTCCTTTATATGAAAAGAGTGCGAATGATCCAGACAATCGTCAAAAAACGCGTACGGCTTACCAGTTATTCATACGAAGGAACAAAAAATAATCCATTCATTTGGCGATACAGTGTCCATTTCATGATCAACTACTCGTTTTACGTGTGTATTGTATTTATTTAATATCTTTTGAAAGATGCAATGTTTTTTTAATCTCAGAGGACTTTAATTGACATTCGAAATTCACGATTCGGTTCATTCATAAAAATTTCCAGCGGTGCGCTGTGATTTTACAAGTTTTTTATGAATGAATACATAGTAACTTCTACTTTCGCTGTTGTAACTCGTAAAAATGTGTGTATTTCTCAATATATATGACTTTGAACCTTTTAATGGTTACATTGACATCTTCTTTACTTAAAAAAGGACCAACCGACAAAAAGTAGCCTCGTTTTCTTTTTTGTTTTGGTTATTAATGTCCCGACAGGTGGCGCGTTGTTTTATCTTTTAATGGCCATAATTAATTACGCCTGCATGACATACGCCGTTGTAAATAAGGGTCAAATAAGTTTCAAAATAATCCGAAATTACAACAAATGTTCTATATGGAATACTTCCAATACAAGTAAATTTAAGAATAATTCACTTATGTCAACAATGAAGCACGGAAGGTTTAAACTTTATCTCCGACGGCGTTCCTAATCACAAGCGTAATCAAGTACAACAGTTGTACTGGATCATGAAGGTCCCAAACTGTCACGCAGTCTGATTTGTTACAACAGGGGGAAGCGCTTGCTTGCTGAATTTTCATCACTTGCTGTGATTCCTTCTTTTGTAGTAATTCATTTTACACGTTGTGTTGAAACAGGGGTGAAATCTGTTAGTAAACTGCGTCAAGAACACGTTCACGGTCGAAGGCAAGACGTTGTCATCCGTCATGTCCAAAGTTAAATCGTAGTCAGGTATAAGAAAACGCTCCATACTAGATCACGAAAGCCAAATGTAAAAACGTCAGTTGAAATCTCATGAGGGGCCTGATAAAATTATACATATTATTTCATAGTAGATCTAGTTCTACATCTACATTCTGACATCAAGATGGATAACTGTTTTTAATCATCACTGTATAGCACTTGATTTATTGTGATCTAAATTTGCGCATCCAAAAAGTGGCAGAAAATACAAATTTGGAATGCTCTTACAGAGATCCATCATAAGAAGACGTCTGCAACCCATTCAATATGTTTTGGAAGGTGTTGTCCCCAAATAAGGCCACAGAGACTTGCTACGGCCTACAAAAAATGTTTGATAGTAAAAAGTTTTTTTCTAGGCTGGGAACAAGTCCCACTCCCTGTGATAAGGCCGTTATCAGTAAAATCCTCTAAAGGTGGTTCTTTCAGATCTCGTTCTTGTGAATATCAATGTAATCATGTAATCATGAAAACAAGTAATTGTTTTAATCACAGTCAAATAGTCATCAAAGTGATGACAAAATTAGAAATATCAGCATTAATCAAGCCACCGAGTGTAACACTTGTTTGGAATACTTACAAGTACCAACAAAGAGGAACAAGGCAATAGAATGTAAATAGAGTTTAATAAATTGCCAACAACCCATACAAAAACTGAAAAGACGACACAAACCGGGTAGGAAAACTTTGGATTTAAAATCTTGAAAAAATTACATGCCAAGATTTCAGCAAAACAGTAATAATTACAGGACTTATGTGAATACCCAGGAACCTGCCTTAACAGCATTCCATGCTTTGATTTTCTTTGGATTCCTCTTGATCTATGCTTTCAGTAGTATGCCAACCGATTTGGTGTAGCTCTTACCGTTTCCGAGCTACAAAGGGTCAAAGAGGCCAAAATTGCAATTTTTCTAAATAAGTCAAATCTTTATTTTTCATCAGATTTCGATGGATTTTTTTTCTTTGGATTTCTATGGATGTAAAGTTTTAGTCGATAGTAACATATTTTGCATAGCTCTTACGTTTTTTTCTCAATAAGTGATCAAAAGGGTTGATTTTTCCCCAAGTTTGTTTCCAGCTAATAACTGTGTCAAGCTTCTTTTTGTGTCCATCTAATTATTGTGTCAAGCTCTTTACTGTGTCCACATTCACTTTGAACTATTTTTGTTGAAATTTCAGCGGTCGACATGCTGCGGTCGTATCATGCTGCGCTCGGCGTAGCCCTTTATTAGAATTGTAATCACACAAGTACAATACAGGACACAGTGAACCTTGCTTAAATAGGAAATATACTTTAATGTTTATTGTAAAGCGAGTAAATGATTGAATTTTTAACCAAAAGTGGGTTCATCTATATTACTAACTTCCGAAGATACTGTTTATTAGATTTCTGTAGACGGCTGTTTTGACAAATTATGTGTGTTAAATTATGTCTGTTCAGTGCACGCAGGTAAGGTACGTTATTAATATGAATGAATCCCTCATTTTGGACAATTTTTTTAAGAGATCGAATTACTGTTTTGTGATTGTGGATACTAAGAGTGATATTTAGTACATATATGCACGTTGGTCTTCTGCTATCTTCTATATTATTGGTTCAGTGACCGCGATCATTTTTGTTGTGATGTAAGGTGAATTTCTTAATTGATATTAAGTGGTTGGTAAACATTATTTGGTTTGAATGTAGTAAGTTTTCAATTTATGACCATGCTTTTACGACTTAACCTTCTTTGCATGGTCCCTTGATCTTATTTTTTTTTTCATGGTTTTGCTAGTTTCTCATTAGATATCACCGAATTCATGGAAATATAGAAATATCAATAACCAATGAAAGTAAAATAAGTTTCAACAAATGAAAGTATTAATGATATTTAGCTCGTTATCAGGTCTGTTTTAGTAAGTGGCAGTCTTGCACTTGACTGACAGTTTATTGTTCAGTTTCAGTGATTTAATCATTGTCTTAATAGGTCTTTGTGTTGTCTTTCTTGGCATGGCGATCAGCTTTGATCAACATCTCAGTTTTAAAGGTCATAGAAATTATTGTGGTTAAGTCACATTTCGTTTAATATAAGACCCCGTTTACACTAGCAAATAAAGATCGATCTTTGGTGAGATCGATATTAAAAAGCTCGATCTTGGACAAGTGTAAACGAGTTAGATCGATCTTCAATCGGACTTAAAGACCCCGTTTACACTAGCAAATTTAGATCGATCTTTGGTGAGATCGATCCTAAAAAGATCGATCCTGCACAAGTGAAAACGGGTTAGATCGATCTTCAATCTGACTTAAAAAGTCCACATACAGACGTAGTCTTAAAAAGATCGATCTTTTTGGGATCGATCTTGCTTCAAGTGTAAACGCCAAGATCGATCGCGATCAATCTTTATGAAGTGAAACTGAGTAATAAAACTGAAATTGGGCATTTACACGTGTGTCTATGAACGTATGTACGACTGTGAAGAATAAAAGAGGAGAAGCTTTGGGACTCTTTTGATAAGCGAACTGTTGGGTGACCTACATGATGCCGAAACATAACGATAAAACGTCTAAAAGAAACCTGAACATTTTTAAACAAATATGTCAGGACATTTCCAGATATATCTATCTATATTTGCATTTTGATGTATTTCTATAACAATGGACACATGTATTTTGGTAAGATCGATTCAGTTTCAGTGTGTAGTGTAAACGCACCGTTCTCAGAAGAACCGATCGAGATCGATCTTACACTTTTTAATGTAAATGCAAACCGACCCTTTTAAGATCGATTCAAATTGAAGCAAGTGTAAACACGGTAATAAAGTCCACATCCAGATTTCGTCTCAAAAAGATCGATCTTTTTGGAATCGATCTTTTTTTTCAAGTGTAAACGCTTAGATCGATCGCGATCGATCTTTATGAAATGAAACTGAAAAATGAAAATAAAATTTAGCATTTATTCACGCGTGCACATGAACTTTTGTACATAAACAGGGAATAAAAGATCAGAAGCTTAAATCCACAAAAACGTTTTTGGTAGTTGAACGTTTAGGTCAGCAACGGGTGCTGCAACAATAAGAAAACAAATCTAAGATAAACCTGGACATTTTTGAATCAATTTGTCAGTACGTAAAGGACCCCCTGTCTGACTTTTCCAGATCCATCTTTTGTATTTGTCTATTTTTATAGCACTGAACACATGTATCTAGGTAACATCGATTCAGTTTTAGCTTCAAGTGTAAACGTACCGTTCTCAAAAGGATCGATCGAGACCGATCTTGCACTTTTAAATATAAATGCAAACTGATCTTTTCTAGATCGATTCAAATAAAGATCGATTCAAATTGAAGCAAGTGTAAACACAGTCTTAATGGCATATCAATGATAACAGATTTAGTCTGTAATATAGTTTCTGACATCAACTTCGATCTTTCAGTTCATTGCCATGCTAGGTTCTTATGATAAGGCCAGTTTGTCAAGCGTCTGATGAAAGGTTAGGCGGAAACATACGATAGATCTTCAAAATGCTGTAGAAACATTTTCCATTTAATAATTAGAATATTTTTATATTCAAGTCCTCCCCTACTTTACGTATGCTCTACAAAACCTATATCTAAATTGCTAATCTCCATCTTGACAACTGTTAAAGAGGGCCTTCAAAAATACTGTGATACTTGCTTTTCAAGAAGCGGTGCAAATGAAATGTGGATTTTGAAAAACTCCAAAGATCTACTTGACATCTTAAACTCTAGATCATTATCACACTGTAACAGCATTAAAACTTTCGACTTCTCCACACTTTACACTATTGTTCCTCATGAACAACTAAAATCTCGGCTGAAAGGTTTGATTCATAGATGTTTGTCACGTAAGAACGTTGAACGAAGATATAGGTACATTGTTGTAGGTAGAGAACAAGCCTACTTTGTGAAAAATGACTCCGAATCGGAGAAAAAATATACAGAAGAAGAAGTGATTAAAATGTTAGAGTTTCTATTCGACAATATATTTGTCCAGTTTGGAGGACTTGTTCTTCAACAGACTATCGGAATTTCTATGGGCACAAACTGTGCGCCTCTCCTAGCCGATCTGTTTCTTCACTCTTTCAAGCTGAATTCATCGAAGGGCTTCTTCAAAATAAAGATAAAAAACTGGCACAATCCTTCAATTTTAGCTTCCGTTATATAGATGATATTTTGTCGCTAAACAACCCTCGCTTTGGTGATTTTCTTCATTTGATCTATCCAAAAGAGCTCGAAATTAAGGATACCACAGACACTTCTACATCAGCCTCGTTCCTTGACCTTCACCTTGAAATTGACAACAGAGGGAGACTTCAAACTATGCTGTACGACAAACGCGATGACTTCACCTTTCCAATAGTAAACTTCCGTTTTCTTTGTAGCATCATCCCAACAGCGCCGGCATATGGAGTTTACATCTCCCAGCTCATTCGCTATTCAAGAGCCTGTGTTCGATACAGTGACTTGTGTTCGATACAGTGACTTCCTTGATAGAGCCCGGTTGCTCACAAAAAGGCTACTTCAACAAAGGTATGTCACCCAAAACTTGAAGTCATCCCTCCAGAAGTTTTACGGTCGACATCACCATCTTGTGGACCGCTATGGGATATCTGTTTCCCACATGACAACAGTTGTTGTTTCCTCTACCGGATTTGACTTCACTACCAGATTTGACATGTTCAACACGGCGGGTGTCTTATAAGAAGCAGGAGATACTAACTCTACCGGTGCACCTGATCTCAGCCATGATTTTTTATTGGGTCCGTGTTGTTCATCTTTATGTGTGTGTGTCTTCATTTTTCTTTTCTGTGCCGTACCCATGTTGTGTCTCTGTTTTTTTTCCCTTTTTTGTTTCTGGTGTTGCCATTGTCCTTGGATTGTTCGCTTTTGGATTGACGGTTCGGTTCTCACTTACTTTACGTACTTTACCTTAATTGATGTTAATTGCTGTACTAAAAGAATCTCCCTCTATTATGCTCTGTAATTTGCTGTATGTGGCATTACCTTGTCTTAAGATATTCTTGTTGTATCACCTTGTCATCGGATATTTTTATGCCCCCAGATCGAGGATCGGGGGATATTGTTTTTGTCCTGTCTGTCTGTCTGTCTGTTTGTCCGAAACTTTAACCTTGGCTATAACTTTTGAACTATATAAGGTAGACTTTTGATACTTGGCAAGTGTATAGGTCTAGTCAAGACGAACATAAATATGCAAAAAAAAAATTAGGTCAAAGGTCAAAGGTCAAGGTCATAGGGGTCCAAAAGGGGTAAAATTGGGAATCTGGGGGCATATGTAGTGTTTCACAAACACATCTTGTTGTGATTTTTCTTTGTCATCAGATATTTTTGTAACATTTCAGTGTTTTCAAATGTTTTTGTGACATTTCCTTGCCTTCAGATATTTTTGAGGCATTACCATGTCTTGAGATATATTTGTTACATTTCCTTGTCTTCAGTTATTTGAGTCATATTTCCTCGTTAGCTCACCTGGCTACGCCACGGTGAGCTTTTGCCATCACTTGGCGTCCGTCGTTCGTCCGTCCGTCGTAAACTTTTTTTCTTAAATCATCTCCTTTGAAACCAATGGGCCAATGTAATCCAAACTTGGCCTGGGTCATCACCAGGGTATGTAGTTTAAAAAATATTTTCGGTTAGTCCGAGGACCAAACAATATGGCCGCTGTTGCTAAAAATAGAACATAGTGGTAAATTGCTGTTTTTTTGGCAAATAACTCAAAAACCGTTGCAGATATAAAAAATCTGACAGGTGAAACATTATTTAGAATGACGAGATCTATTTACCCTGCAATTTTGAAGAAAATTGGAAAACCCATCTCAGAGTTACAGCCCTTTTTCCGTAAAATTTTCAGAATTTATGCATTTTTTATTTTTTATTTCAAAAACTGTAACAGATAGAGGTGAAGTGTAAATTGCAAAAATGTTCAGCATATCAAGATCTACATACTCTGAAATTTTGAAGAAAATCCAAC
>MJUU01053383.1:100970-117492 GCA_002080025.1 Modiolus philippinarum
TCAATGCCATATGGTTATGGGTTATTTCCCTTTAAATTCTGTTTTCAAATCTTCTTTGGTTTACTTTTCTCTTTTAAGTTTTAGAGAAATTCCCTGCTATCATTTTATTAAAAATAATTATTTGTTACACAATCAAGAGCAAAAAAGTGTTTTTGTACAAATTTTTACATTTTTTTTTGCAAAAATACTTTCATAATCTATACTTATTTCACAAATTAATAATAATTGTATGAAAATGTATATTGTGTCATGTAGTAAATTTTGTTTAGCCTCCATGCAAACATCTCTCCCAGATAAATATTGAAGTAGCATCTTAACTTCATTGCCTACATAACTATATAACTGACTTGCATGGCTATGCCATGGTGATCTTCTTGCCATCACTGTGTCAGTGGTCCGTCTATTGTAAACTTTTCATTCAAACATTTTCTTCTCTGAAACCACTGGGCCAATTGGAACCAAGTTTGGGCACAATGGTCCTTAGGTGGCCCCTTTTTAAAAAAATGTCCTGCAAGTCCGTATCATATCCAAGATGGCCGCCAGCAGGGATCGTGGTTTAACATTGGACCCTATGGGAAAGTATTCAAAGATCTTCTCTGAAACCACTGTGCCAATTGCAACCAAACTTGGTCACAATAGTCCTTCGGTGGTCCCCTTTTAAAAATTTTGTTCGGCAAGTCTGCACGTCATCCAAATTGGCCGTCAGCGGGGAACTTTGTCCAAAATTGGACAATATTGCAAAAATCTCCTCTGAAAATAACAATGGTCCTTAGGTGGCCCCTTTTAAAAATGTTCAGCAACTCCACATCATATCCAAGATGGTCGCCAGGAGGGAACGTGTTTTTAATATTGGACCCTATAGAGAAACATATTCAAAGATCTTGTCCTCTGAAAGTACATGGCCAATTGGAATCATACTTAGTCACAATGGTCCTTACTTGGTCCCTTTCATAAAATGTGTCTGGCATGTCCGCATAGCATCCAAGATGGCAGTCAGCGGGGAACATTGTTTAACCTTAGACCCCATGGGAAATCATTTAAAGATCTCCTCTGAAAGAGACCCTTAAACAGTCAATAAACAAATTTGAAAATGAGAACCTTAAACGTTGTGGTTATTTTGACTTATTGTGTCAGCCATGATCCAGGTGAGCGATAGAGGCTCTTGAGAGCCTCTTGTTTTCAGATGTTTTTGTGGCATTGCCTTGTGTTCAGATATATTGGCGGCATTTCTTTGTCTTCAGATATTCTTGTGACATTTCCTCTTTTCAATTGTTTTTGTAGAATTTCCTTGTCTTCAGACATTTTTGTGATATTACTTCGTGTCTAGATATTTTTGTGGCATTTCGTTGTCTTCAGATATTTTTGTGATATTTCATCGTTTTCAAATGGTTTATGGCATTCCCTTGCCTTCAGATATTTTTTGATGCATTGCCATGTCTTCAGATATATTTGTTACATTTCATTGTCTTCAGTTATTTTAGTGATATTTCCTCGTTTTCAGATTTTTTTGTGGCATTTCCTTGCCTTCATATATTTGGTGGCATTTCTTCGTCTTCAGATATTTTTGTTACATTTCCTTGTCTTCAGCTATTTTGTAATAATTCTTTGTCTTCAGCTATTTTGTAATAATTCTTTGTCTTTAGATATCTTTTTGATATTTCCTTGTCTTGAGATATTTTTGTGACATTCCCTTGACTTTAAACATTTTTTTTATTGCATTTTCATTTCTTCAAATATTTTTGTGGCATTTCTTCGTCTTCAGATATGTTGTCTCCAGATATTTTTATGGTGGATATTATAGCTGCATTACCTTGTATTCGGATATTTTTTGTGACATTTCCTTGTGTTTGAATATTTTTGTTGCATTACTTTAATTTCAAATTTTTGTGTGGCATTTCCTTGTCTTCATATGTTTTTGTGACTTTGCTATGTTTTGACTTTACATTGTTTTAGATTTTTTTTAGCATTTCCTTGTCTTCAGATATTTTTGTGGCATTAACTTGTTTTGATATATTTTTATGGCATTACCTTGTCTTCAGATGTTTTTTTTGGCATTACCTTGTCTTCAGTAATTTTTGTGGCATTACCTTGTATTAGGATATTTTTGTGGCATTACCTTGTGTTCTGATTATTTGTGGTATTACCTTTTATTCAGATGTTTTCGTGACATTACCTTATGTCTTTACATGTTTTTGATGTATTACCTTGTTTCAGATATTTTTGTGGCATTCTTTTCCATTGGATTTTTTGTGGTATTACCTTGTCAGATATTTTTATTGAATTACCTCGTCTTTAGAAATTCTTGTTTCCACTTTTTACCTTATTCTGGCATAACTATTGCCAACACTTTGCATATGTCGTCCGTAATAACTTTGCTTTAAAGATTTAAAGAACTTCTTCTCGAGAACCACTGTATGGATTTGAACCAATCTTGGTATGAACGATCCTTCGAGGAGCTGACTAAGTGTTGTTACTTTGGTGCCGATTCGTCACCCAGTGTCCACCAGCAGCGAAACTAGTTTAACATTGGACCCTAAGGTTAAATGCATACAAAGCTCTTCTTCTAGAGAACTACTGAATGGATATAAATCAAACATTGCATGAATGATGCTTGTTAGGTGCTGACTTTGGTGCCGATCTGTCATCCAACATGGCTGCCAGTGCCGTAACACAGTTTAACATTGGACCCTATATGGAAAAGCATAAAAAAATCTAGTAGAGAATCGCTGAACGGTGGGGTAACATGAGTGATGCTTATGAAGTGCTGACCAAGTGTTGTTATTTTGCTGCCGATCGGCCACCCAACATGGCCGCCAGCATCGAAATTTAGTTTAACCTTGGACCATATTGGAAAATGCATGCACATATTTTCTTCTAGAAAACTGCTGAATGGATTTACACCAAACGTAACTTGAGTGATGCTTATGAGATGCTGACCGAGTATTATAATTGATGCCGATTGGTCATTCAACATTGCCACCAGTAGTGTTAGTTTAACATTTGGCTCTATGTGTAATGCATACAATCATTTTTTTTAGAGAACCGTTAAATTGATTTGAACCAAACAAAGCATAAATGACGCTAATGAGGTGCTGATAAAATGTTGCCAATGCGGCACTTAGTTGAAAATTGGGACTCTTCTGCCTAATTACTTCTTCTTGAGGACCACTGAATGGATTTGAACCGAAGTTGGTATAATGACGCTAATGAGGTGCTGATAAAATGTTGCCAGCGGGGCACTTAGTTGAAAATTGGACTCTTCTGCCAAGAATTCTTTGGACATGCATCAAAGATCATCTTCTAGAGAACGGCTGAATAGATTTAACTGAACATAGCATGAAAGTTTCTTTTTAAGTGCTGCTCAGGATTGCAGACAGTAGGGGGGAAGTTAAATGTTGCGCCATATGACATTAAGGTTTCTAAGCATAGACAATTAGACCCTTTAACACAGAGTTTATTCGACTAAATGTATCTGCCATGATCCAAGTGAGCGATAAAGGCTCGTGAGAGCCTCTTCTTCTAAAATCTCTCCTTTATATTACTCATGCTGATAATAAAACATTTTAACAAATTTAAGAGGTTACAGTACGAGTTCATGCGTAGCTCTATATTTTGACCGTGTCTTTGTATCTTTTACTTACTAAGCTGACACATACTGTCAAGACATTTAGATATCTGCTTTAACTTCAATAAATTAACCATTTAGAAATCTGCTTTAACTTAAAAAAATTAACCATTTACTACATCACAAAAATTACTTCAGGTTTAAAAAGTACATAAGTTGAATTCAAAGACGTATAAAAACAATTGGTAAATAAAAGTTTTGACCAAATGGAATTGGATGTTGATTAATATAACACACTGAAAAGAGAGATAATTTGTCCAATATGTTATGTTTATGCTTGTTGAAGACCCTGAATCCATGACAAAATGAATACATGGATATAGCGTTGTTCAACATTTAGCAAGTGAATTCCGTTTTAACAGGTGCTAGGGACCGTCCTGAGCTTACTATAAAGTATTAGTGTTTGCTCTTTGTTAAAGGCCTCATGGTGACTTAAAGATGAAGAACAACAACGAAAGCGTTGTTCCATTTGAAAATCTAACCATATAATTATAGAGATTTTGACCCATGTACATTTACTACATATACCTTTGTTATATTTGTTCATAAAAAGTCATTGCATTTCATCATCGCTAAAAATTCAGAAAAAAGCCATATTAACTAATACAAGTCAATACTAAACAACACAAATAATTTAAGTCACCCTTTATATGTAAAACATAAATTCTGTAGCATTCTAATTGTTCCAAGATGGAAGTTCAGAACAAGTTTAGAAATAAACTTTAGTAAAATAAAGTTACATATTTAGTGGTATACTATGCAAAATCGAAAAGTATTTTGCCATATTAAATGCTACAACAAATTAAGTATATATTTTTTTTAGAGAAACAAACTTTATCATATAGAATAATATAAGCTTTTGCTTTATATTTAATTGTTTTATACTAGGTAATAACGAGAGGGAGTGAGTTCTTGGATAACAAGCAAAGTGAGCCAGTTATAAGTAATCACACAGATACTAGAACTCCGCCATTGCCACGGAGACCACTGCCACCGCCACCTTCAACTGGAATGATAGCTTCAAAATCTGCTGAGAACATTGTTACTGAAGTTAAAGAAGAAGGCGTGTCTCGAAGAAAATCACTTGACATGGATTTAACAAGTGCTCTGAATGCACGTTTCAAAAACCTTAATAGAAATTTGGATTCCTCATCTACGTATCCAAGAAAGCCTCCTGTGAATCCAGCAAGACCCCCACGGAGACCTCCACCCCCTGATCCCAAATCATTGACGAGAAAACCTCATAATCCTACTGTACCTTCGGGGGCAAAAACCTTACCCATTCAATCAAGTGAGTATGAAGATCCAGTCGAACACGCTCCTTCTATTCCACCTAATTCAACAACTCGAAATATTCCGCCACCTCCATCATACAGACCTCCTCCTCCTCCACCAACATTCAGACCTCCATCACCACCCATTTCTGAGAGACATGATGTACCACCGCTTCCACGTAAAAAGGCTCACAAATCGTAAATCATTACATTTATGCGATTTGTAAACATATCATGCAATATATGATCAAAGTTAACACACTGAAACAGAAATAAGTAAAGTATAAATTCAGTTGTGAAAAAGAATGGTTTTTGCATCAGTAATAGGAAAATAGATTTTAAATCTCGGGTAAATTTCAATTTTGAATTACATTTTGTTCGTTTACAGTAATTAAAGTGTTTACATACAGTACAGAAGACCATAACAAATCACTTGGAAAGACATAACTTTTAATCTTTTAGACATAAAATCACAGACATACTATCACTGTGATAGACCTAAAAGGCCATAAAACAGAGTGGGGAGGATTTAATTTTATTGCCCATTTTACCTGTAATTCCTTTGAAGTTTACCTGCTTAATTAGATTTGTACCTGTAAAACAGGAAATGTCCTGACAAAACTTGGGTTTTATTGCCCCAATAAAAAAAATTTCAAGTAAAACTCAATCCCAATCACTCTCCAAGACAATCCCACTATCACAGTGATTAGTTATGGTATGTCTCTTTCTGTACTGTAATTTGGAGTCAGGTTATTCCAAAGGAAATGAATTTTAAAATTGGACTTATTCCTAAGAAAATGCACGAAAAACACAAAGACATACAAATGTCAAATCCAATGCAATTCATTGGAAACTCTGCATTCGAATTGGATAGGCTGCATTAAAATGACGTCCCATGTGATCATTATTTATCTTTGCTACGAAAATTGACAAATTTTTAAAAATGTTTTTGGAAAATCTTGTGTGAAGTGTCGAACAGATTTCTCTTTTATAATAATTACCTGAGGTATCATACTGTGTTGTTTTGATTTGCCAAGGAGATTTATTTATGGTTTGTTGAGAAAGCTCAGAGTTGGCATATCATTTCTGTTATGACAACTATGCAATCTTAGTCAGTTCTCATTATCTCATTAAACTTAGAGGACACTTAAAAATAGTTTTTATTGAAATATTATCTGTTCGATTCGTTGGTCCTGATATTATCAAGTATATAAGGGTTTTTGACAATTATTTTGAAGTCAAATCGTTATTCTACTTCCGTCGTTTTGTCAATTTTTTTTAAAAGAACCAAAGACATTGTATTTGCATTGAAATTTACTGTTGTAGACTTTTTCGCCCGGATTATACTTACTTCATATCCTCTATAATGTATCAACGGGCGGAAGAAAATAATAATGCTCGCCCGTTGATTTTCTTTGACACAAGCAATATCTAGTCTATTAATGATTTATTAATGATTTATATTTTTATATTTTGATTGATTTATTTTAAACTTATTTTATATCTTAATACAGGGAAATTAATAAGGCTTTATATACCTTTTAGTAATTTTTAAGAAAGATTGACAATTCTTATAATAATAGAGAATTTTTTTGTTTTGATTACCAGTATTCTGCCTGCAGAGCAGATCATCTTGTTTATTTTGTGCCAAAGAGGGTTTCTTCACTTACATTACAGAATAAATTTCATTATTTTTTAACTTTTTCATGTATTTTGATGATAAGAACAATACTATAGGCAGCATAGGTAAGCTTTTGTAGAAATCTGTTGATATATTTCATATGCATTTTTGAAAACTATTAACAGAGATCAGTTACTAAAAGAAGATATCCCAAGGACAATAAGACACTTCGAATTGATAAAGAGAATGTTGATTTAATTCAGTAAAATACTCTGATTATATTTTACTGACAATTTCTGTATTTTTTTTCATAATTCTTGTAAGTAAATGTAGACAGTCGTCCAGGAAAATACATTTACTGAAATTTTTATTTTGTAATTTTTAGTTCACATGAAAGTATGTAAGTTTAGTGGATTTGAATACTTTGGTTCCATTAATACTCATATATATTAATTTGTTACTTTTAGTATTTTTAGCTCACCTGACCCGAAGGGTCAGTGTGAGCTATTGCCATCACTTGGCGTCCGTCGTCTGTCGTCCGTTAAACTTGTCACATTTTCATCTTCTCCTCTGAAACCACTGAAGCAAATTCACCAAAACTTTACAGGAATAATGTATGGAAAGTCCTTTACAATGATTGCTCATTTCATTCCGATCCGACAAAAAACATGGCCGCAAATGCAGAACTTAGGTTTAACATTGGAACCTATGGGAAAATCACATTTTCATCTTCTACTCTGAAACCATTCAAACAAATTCAACCAAACTTTACAGGAATGATGTACTAAAGGTCTATAACAAATATTGCTCAATTCATTCCGATCCGTTAAAAAAACATGACCGCCATCACGGAACATAGTTTAACATTGGACCCTATGGGAAAATAACATTTTCATCTTCTTCTCTGAAACTACTGAAGCAAATTCAACCAAACTTTACAGGAATGATGTACTAAAGGTCCTACACAAAGATTGCTCATTTCGTTCCCATCTGATAAAAAACATGGCGGCCATCACGGAACATAGTTTAACATAAGACCCTATGGGAAAATCACATTTTCATCTTCTCCTCTGAAACCACTAAAGCAAATTTAACCACACTTTACAGGAATGATGTACTAAAGGTCCTTAACAAAAGTTGCTAATTATGTCTCCTCCCTCTTAAGGGGGAGACATATTGTTTTTTGTCTTTTCCGTCTGTCGTCCGTCAGTCCGTCCGTCACAAAGTTTGTGGACGCCAATTCTCCTACGTCTTTCATCGGATTTGAACCAAACTTCACAGGATTGATGACCATCATGCCTAGTTGTGCATATTGTCTCACCGGATTGATCGGCTAACTTTTGTGGGAATTATGCCCCTTTATGACGTATACTTTTGTAAAATTAAGTTTGTGGACGCTAATTCTCCTTCACCTTTCAAAGGACTTCAACTTAACTTCACAGGATTGTTGACCATAATGCTTATCGTTGTGCATATCGTCTATATGGAATGATCGGCCACCACGTGGTAACATAAAACTTACTTGTGTTTTATCGCTCAAAAAACATTTCATACAGTGGGGGGGGGGGGGGGGNATGAAAAACATGGCCGCCAGCACGGAACATAGTTTAACATTGGACCCTACGGGAATATCTCATTTTCATCTTCTCTGAAACCACTGAAGCAAATTCAACCAAACTTTACAGGAACAATGTACTAAAGGCACTTAACAAAGATTGCTCATTTATTTCCAATCCAATACAAAACATGACCGCCAGCACGGAACTTAGGTTTAATATTGAACCCTATGGGAAAAATCACATTGTCATCTTCTCCTGTGAAACCAGAGAAGCAAATTCAACCAAACTTTACAGGAATGATATATGGAAGGTCCTTTACAAAGATTGATTATTGTGTTACAATCTGACGGAAAACATGGCCACCAACACAGAAAATAGTTAATTAATGTTGGACCTTATGGGAAAATCACATTTTCATCTTCTCCCCTTAAACCACTGAAGCAAATTCAACCAAACTTTACAGAAAGGATGTACGCAAGGTACTTCACAAAAATTACTCATTTCATTTCGCTCTGACAAAAAACATGGCCATCAGTGCAGAACATAGTTTAACATTTGAGCCCAGTATTAGAAAACCATCTTGTCTGAAACTATTCAAGCAAATTTAACTAAATGTATAGAAGGTCCTTTGCAAAAATTACTCATTCAATAGGATCAGACAAAAAACATGGGTACGAAGGGAGAACATACCCCATTGGTAGAAACATCAATTTATGGTCATGCATGGTATAGAATCATTTTGTCGGGTGATCGATACAAGCTAAGTCTCAGAGCTTCTAGTTTACAGTATGTTTACTGTTACACCATAAATTGGCAGTTCTATGAATGACCGTTAATCATTTTAATCAAATAGCATTTCAATTGTTTTTTTTTTCATTTTCATTATGGAAGAAAAATTATATAAATGTTGATGCATTGTTATTAAAGGGTGCAATAAAGTATTGTTTTATGAAATGTGTATTATCAATTATTCAAACAACAAAATAATATGGAGTAAATGCAAACAAGAAAAAATCCCTACAAATATCTGATAGAAGCAAACAATGAAACAACGCTTTTATTGAAATAGGAATATGGGGTTAAATTTGACGTGGTGCAATCAAAATATAATACACATAAGGCTGTCACATTGTCCTTATAAAGGCATTGTATTGCTTGTAGACGTATCAACCTCATCTTTATATGTACCCCTATATACATGCTAAAAATAACTTAATTGCAGTATAAAAGGTGATATATAATAACACTTGAATATTGACATAATGTGTAGAAATGACCTCTGTAAATCATTTCAACCTACATGATATGTTGTATTTCTATATAACCATCATCAAATTTAGCATTCGACTTCGTTAAGTCTTGTCCTCGGTTTTGATGCACGCGGTGCACATTTTGTGACTCATGCTCACGGTATAATATTCACTCTTTTTAATTTCTTTTTCAAATTTTGTCAGAATGCTTAGTATCATAAAAAACCTGTGCACCTGGTATTTTCAGATTGATTCATCAAGATTTTGTAAACGTTACGGCTACTTTTGATATTTTTGTACATGAGTACCCATATCGAAATTTTTCTGGAGGCAATCTTAGACCCTCTTTAGAATATCTTCTCAAATTTTATTAGTATCTTAAGTGCCATATGAACCTGTCCACCTCCTATTTTCAGATTTATTCTCAAAAAACTTTGAAACATTTATTGCTATTTTGTGTTTTTTTACTTTGTATATTTTCTCGAAAAGATGTGAGGCATATCAATGTGTCCATACTTGTGTTGACAGTTCCTTTGAAAAAAGATGACAAAATGCTACATTGTGTATGATTGTACACAACATTTTGTCTGTTTTCGTCTACATTTGATAACATTGTGTTTTCTTCAACACAGAAGCTGGCAAAAGATATACACGTCACAAACTGACCAAGGGGACATATTTATTGAATAGGTTCAATATTGAAGATGTGCATGTGGTAAGGATTTTGATTTTGGTTAATTTTTGTTAAAATTTTACTACCGGATTTGACACGTTCAACACGGCGGGTGTCTTATAAGAAGCAGGAGAAGCCTACTATACCGGTGCACCTGATCTCGCCCATGTTTTTTTATTGGGTCCGTGTTGTTCAATTTGTGTGAGTGTGTGTCTTCATTTTTCTTTTCTGTGCCGTACTGATGTTGTGTCTCTGTTTCTTTTTTGTTTCCGATGTTGCCATTGTCCCTGGATTATTCGTTTTGGATTGACGGTTCGGTTCTCACTTACATTATACATTGTTGAACTTCGTCATTTTTGGTGATTTAGTAATAGAGGGTACATAGTTTGTCCGCGCAACTCCTACAGTTTTTATGCTAGGAAGTTTTTATTTTGCAGATAATTTGTACTTATATTGAAAGTGTGCAAGTGGGAAGGATTTTGATTTTGATGCATTTTTGGAAAAAATACACACACATTGTCAAACTTAGTCATTTATTGGTTGATTTATAATAGAGGGTACACAGATTGTCCGCACAACTCCTCTTACAGTTTTGATGCTAGGAAGCTTTTATTTTGCAGTTCATTTGTGCCTATATTAAAGATTTGCATGTGGTATGTATTTTGATTTCGGCTCTTCTTTTTTTCAAAAATATACATTAAACTTTTAATTTTAGTTCACCTCACCCAAAGGGTCAGTGTGAGCTATTGCCATCACTTGGCGTCCGTCGTCCGTTAACTTTTCGCATTTTCATCTTCTCCTCTGAAACCGCTGAAGCAAATTCATCCAAACTTTACAGGAATGATGGATGGAAGTCCCTTTTCAAAGATAGCTCATTTCGTTCCGATCCGGTAAAAAACATGGACGCCAGCGCGGAACTCAGGTTTAACATTGGACCCTTTGGGAAAAATCACATTTTCATCTTCTGTTCTGAAACAGCTGAAGCAAATTCAACCAAACTTTACAGGAATGATGTACTAAAGGTCCATAACAAAGATTGCACATATCCTTTGCATCTGACAAAAAATATGGCTGTCAGCACGGAACTTGGTTTAACATTGGACCCTATGGGAGAGTCACATTTTCATTTTCTCTGAAACCACAGAAGCAAATTCAACCAAACTTTACAGGAAAAATGTATGGAAGGTTCTTTACAAAGATTACTAATTTCCTTCCAATCCGACACAAAGCATAGCCACCAGCACGAAACATGGTTTAACATTGGCCCCTACGGGAAAATCACATTTTAATCCACTGAAGCAAATTCAACTAAACTTTACAGGAATGATGTACTAAAGTTCCTTGACACAGATAGCTCATTTAGTTCCGATCAGAGAAAAAACATGGCCGCCAGCATGGAACATAGTTTAACATTGGACACTATGGGGAAAATCATATTTTCATCTCCTCTTCTGAAACAACTGAAGCATTGAATTCCACCAAACTTTACAGGAATGATTTACTAAAGGTTATTTCCAAAGATTGCATATTTTGCTCTGATCAGACAAAAAAAATGACTGCCAGCGTGGAACTTAGGTTTAACATTTAATCCTATATGCGAAAAAACACATTTTCATCTTCTCCTCTGAAATCACTGAAGCAAATTCAATCAAACTTAAGAGGAATTATGTACTAAACGTCCTTAATAAAGATTGCTCATTACATTTAGATCTGATAATAAAAAACATGGCAGCCAGCGCGGAACTTGGGTTTAACATTGGACCCTATTGGAAAATCACATTTTCATGTTCTCCTCTGAAAGGACTGAAGCAAATTCAACCAAAATGTACAGGAATGATGTATGGAAGGTACTTTACAAAACTTTCTCATTTCATTTCGATCCGACAAAAACATGGCCTCCAGTGCAGAACCTAGTTTAACGTCGTAGCCCGTTGTCCATGGATTGTTCGTTCTTTTGACTGACGGTTCGGTTTTCACTTACTTTATTATTATACACACATCTTTAACAGAGTGTATTATGGTATAAAGGTGACCGTTCTTTCATTCACACGTTCTACTCATTGATAATTTTTTCATCAAAGTCCCCCATCTTTTTTAGTTCGAAGTTGAGGGGGGCTTATGGACTACCCCGGCGTCCGCGCCCACGTCTTCGTCCGCATTTAGGTAGATATCTTAGTAACTATGCTGGTTAAGGTAATAAAACTTTGCATGCAGGTGTATGGATTGACTCACAGCCTCCCAGAAAATTGGGTCTCTTTGACCTATATTTTCCGCTTGAGTGATTTGCATTTAAATTTACACCCAAGTTCATATCTCAGTAACTACACACAGTATGATCATCTAACTGTGCATATGCATGCATCTCTGATGGTAGAACAGCAACCAGGCAAAATTTGGTCACTTTGACCTACATTTTCCGCTTGAGTGAGTTACATTCAAGTTTACGTCCGAGTTCAGATCTCAGTCACTGTGCATGATAGGATCATCAAAACTTGTACATGCATGCATCTCTGATGGTAGGTCAGCATCCAGGCAAAATTAGGTCACTTTGACCCACATTTGCCGCTTGAGTGACTTACATTGAAGTTAACGTCCGAGTTCAGATTTCAGTCACTGTACATGGTAGGATCATTTAACCTTGCATGAACATGCATCTCTAATGGTAAGTCAGCATCCAGGTATAATAAGGGCACTTTGACCTATATTTCCACTTGAGTGACTTACATTCAAGTTTACGTCCGATGTCGGATCTCAGTCACTTTACATGGTAGGATAATCTAATCTTGCACATGCATGCGTCTCTGATGGTAGATCAGCATCCAGGTTAAAAGGTCACTTGAGTGACTTACATTCAATATGAAAAAGAAAGGAAATGGGGTAAATGTCAAGGAGACAACATCCCATATCCAGGTTAAAACGACCTAAAACAAAGCATCTAGGGGTCACCGTACGGTCTTCAACACAGCGAGGAACCTCACACCATATAGCATGCCCTAAATGGTCCCTAAAGGGTAAAAAGTGGATAAATCAATGGAAACAAACCACACCCAATAACCCAAATATCAAGAAACTAAAATTTTATAAGAACACACGGACAGGTCAATCACCAACATATTCCTGACTTGGGACAGGCGCAAAAATTGCGATGGGGTTAAACTCGTTTTCTTGGATCCAAACCCTCCCCCTATGTGTGGTGAATGGCTAAAAAATAAATATGTACGCAAAAAGACTCACAGCAAAAATCAACTAGAAAAAGGTCCAACTTATCAAGACGAGTACCCTTACAATGAAGTACATAAAACAAAGACAATACACACAGGTACTGTCCGGACAAATGCTCGCAGTTACTGACAGCTAGCTAAGGACATAATTTCCGTTGACTATGATATCAAGCCTTCTTACATATGAATTGAGATCTCAGTAACTGTACATTTTTTGTACGTGAATGTGTCCATGCATTTCTGATAGTAGGTCAGCACCCAGGCAAAAATTTGTTGCTATGACAGTGTGCTATAACGAGGCGAACATTGTAATCGTTGATTACCTATACCTGTTTGTTGTTTTTCTTTTTTTTATGAATTGAGCTTAATAACACTTTCCATCCACATGTCTTACACTAACTGGAGAAATCTTGACATTTTGTGGAATCAACGGAATAAAGTTCTCTCTATCTCTCTTTTTTGAAAAATTTTCATTTCCAGTTTTATTCGTCTTTCAATGTCCAAAAATGATTTTATTTAGACAAAATAGATAATCCATTGATTGATACAAACCGATGTCCCTAGGATTGTGTCCGCTCTCATCCTATTTTGAAAACAGTTAGATCTCTACCCTTTGACTATATATATTTTAGTACACATAATGCGATGATTGATATATATACCAAAAGCTCCATGGTTGGTGCCGTCTCTACCATTTTAAAATGATTTCTTTTATAATGGCCGAGATCCCCTGATAAATTTAAAGATCTTAAGGATGCATAGATCCCAACTCCTAAACCATATGAAATACGTAAATTTTATAACAGATGCGTCCGTTCGGTATCAAAATTTTAAAGATTATCTGCATAAACAATGAAGTGATATGGAGTAAAAAGTCTCTACATCTAAACGGTAAATCAAAGCAATGGAACAAAGCTTATAACATCTCCTAAATGTCTTTGTACTTGCAGGCATGCTTCAGTTTATTTTGTAGATGTGCACCATGTAATTTGCTTTCTTTTATTTTTTTTTCAGTTTTTCATAATATCTATGGATTTTGGTTTTTCGGGCTATTGAAATATTTAAAATAAGGCACCATAATGTACCTCACTATAAACTGCTTGCAAATTTGCAGAAATCTTCAGTATAAATTGCAGACATGTGATTGCAGATTTGCACCATGATTTTTTTCTATTCTTATTTTTTTTTTTCATATTTTAAGGCTATGCTTTTGCAGTTTTAAGGAGATGCTTTTGGAGTTTTAAGGAGATGCATTATCTTTCAATGTTTCTTTGTACATTTGCAAACCAAACTTGCAGTGATACTTCAGTATATATTGTAGATGTGCATCATGCGTTTTGTTTTCGTTATTATTTTTTGAAAGATTGGATTAAGTAATTTAGCCTATTGAAAGTTTAAGATTATGCCTCTTTTATCCTCAATGCCTTTTATTACGCTTTGTGCTTTAAACCAAACTTTCAGGAATGCTTCAGTATTTTTTACAATCCTCATGCAGTTTGTTTCTTTAGTCACACTTCCCCCTTTTTCCTTCTTTTATGGACTTCTGTTGAAAAATAAAACGCACCAGACCCACTTCATGTGTATCTTTATTGTATCACACTGCGTTAACGACTACGCCTGAAGTTAGAACCGATTCAATAAATCTTTCCCGACTGTCAGATTGTGACGTGTATATCTTTTGTCAACTTCTGTTTTAAGGAAAATACAATGTCATAAAATGTGAAAGGAAACAGACAAATATTGCGTACATTCATTCATTTGTCTTATACGTGTTTTTCTTGTGTAGTTTCCTTTCAAATTGTTGCATGTAATTATAATTTTCAGCCATTATAGGTGTTTCCTGTTATCCATTTTTTATACCCCGCCACACGAAGTGGCGAGGTATTATGTGATACCCTCAGTTGTGTGTCCGTCTGTCCGTCCGTCCGTCCCCCGAAGGTTTCCGACTGATAACTTGTGAACGAAATAACATAAGACTTTGTATGTGACTTGTTTACCACAAAACTCAGTCCAAGTTCGATTTGGGGTTCAGAGGTCCAAGGGGTTCTGGAGTTATGCCACTTTTAACTTTGAAATTTTTCAAATTTTAGGGTTTCCGACTGAAAACTTGTGAATGAAATAATATTTTGTCTTCAAACTTGGTATGTAACTTGTTAACCACAAAACACAGGCCAAGTTCCAATTCGGGTTCTGAGGTCCAAGGGGTTCTTGAGTTATGCCCATTTAAACTCGAAATGTTGCGAATTTTAAGGTTTCCGACTGGTAACTTGTGAATGAAATAATATATTGTCTTCAAACTTGTTATGTAACTTGATAATAAAAAAACACAGACCAAGTTCGAATTTGGGTTCAGAGGTCCAAGGGGTTCTGGAGTTTTGCCCCTTGAAACTTTGAAATTTTGCGAATTTTTTGGTTTCTGACTCATAACTTGTGAATGAAATAATATATTGCCTTCAAACTTGGTATGTAACTTGTGTACTACAAAACTCAGACCAAATTCGATTTTTTGGTTCAGAGGTCCAAGGGATTCTGGAGTTATACCCCTTGAAACTTTGAAATTTTGCAAATTATAGGGTTTCCGACTGATAACTTGTGAATGAAATGACATTCTGTCCTCTAATTTGGTATGTAAGTTGTTTGCCATAAAACACAGGCCAAGTATAATTTTGGGTTCAGAAGTACGCAGGGATCTAGAGTTATGCCTCTATAAACTGAAATTTTGTGAAACGTGGCGGGGTATAATGAAATGCACCATTACTATTTTTAACAATGTAGCTTTTTTTCATCTTTTTACAAAGGAACTGCCAGATATTGATTTAGAATCGATCAATGAATCAGTCACAACACCACTGCATTTGATTGGTCAAGAAGTTCAGGTAGGGACACATTTATTGAATTGACCCTTGTACCTGAACAAGATAGAAATTTGGTGTTTATCAAGTATCGGATAGTTTGTTGCCCGATATCTGTTTAAAGAAATATGTCGTTTGATATTCCATATGCCCTTGATACCCATTTGGTAGATGGGCAGATTTACGAACGCCCGTGACGTCGGATGATAATCCCTTCGTGTAGATCTTGCATCTTGGTTTGATAATTTACAAATATGTTAAATAACAAAATACTGAAGTTACTGTGACTTGCTGGTGAATGTTCAGGGGACTTACAATCCGTTAGCAGTGGCATCGACCAAGTGGCAATAAATTACAAGATACAGAAGTTACTGTGAATTGCTGGTGAATGTTCAGGGGACTTACAATCCATCAGCAGTGGCATCGACCAAGTGGCAATAAATTACA
>MJUU01053383.1:117567-141874 GCA_002080025.1 Modiolus philippinarum
TGCTGGTGAATGTTCAGGGGTTTTACAATCCGTCAGCAGTGGCATCGACCAAGTTGCAATAAATTACAAGATACAGAAGTTACTGAGAATCGCTGGTGAATGTTCAGGTGACTTACAATCCGTCAGCAGTGGCATCGACCAAGTGGCAATAGATTACAAGATACAGAAGATACTGTGAATTGCTGGTGAATGTTCAGGGGACTTACAATCCGTCAGCGGTGGCATCGACCAAGTGGCAATAAATTACAAGATGCAGAAGTTACTGAGAATCGCTGGTGAATGTTCAGGGGACTTACAATCCGTCAGCAGTGGCATCGACCAAGTGGCAATGAATTACAAGATACAGAAGTTACTGAGAATCGCTGGTGAATGTACAGGGGACTTACAATCCGTCAGCAGTGCACATAGCCTTTTCGACAACTCATGTGTCATCCGTGCAGACAAAATCAAAACACCGGAAATCAAGAAATCGAATGGCATACAAAAGCTGATAGAGAACAAATTATCAAAAGGATCCAAACAAAAGAAAGCCAAAACTCAGCCAAAGACACAAGCAACAGCAATAGATTCTTATGACTATAACAGTCTTTTCTTAAATGAGGAAGGGAAGTCCTGCTCTACAGAAACAAAAGGATAGTTGATCTTGGTAGTATTATTCTCAATTTTCATACAGTAATCAACAGTCAACAATTTATGTAAAGATATCCAATTCTTTAATTTGATACAAACACACACACTGCAAGCGTTTATTCACGACTTTTGTCAATTAATCTGTTATCTCTCACCATTGATCAGTCAGTATAACAATATAAATACAAAAACACAAACTAAGAATTAACGATAAGTACCAGACATAAAAACAATAACTCAATCAAAGTATTTCTTGTTGTCGATGATGATTTATTACTTGGTTTTGACGGTGGTTTTGGTGTTGGTTGGGATAAAGTACAAGAACCTGGAACTACATCAATCATTGTTACTCCACTGTTTGGAAGGGTACAAGAAATTGATTTGACTTTGTCGTCTACTATAAAATTCATTGTTACAATTTCAGAAGCATTTCCTCTGACCATGAGATGTATTGTGTCCTGTTTGATGTACGAATTGACAATTCGCTGTGGAGAGACAGGAACCCATTTAAATGATTCTCCAATAATGTACACTTCCTTTCCAGACCTGAAATAGGAAAGTTAACCAAGACAAATAAGTTAAAAATTCTAATCTTTAGAATTTACCAAAACTACTGGACTTTTTACATAGGAGTTATTGTGCATTTTGAGGCTGAAATTAATGTTTCAATACCAATAAGAAATGGCATGGCTAGATTTCTGGCTTATCAACGAATAAACGAATTATTATACAATGTATAATACATCGAAAAACGAAACGTAGCAAAATAGGACAGACTGAAACATTTAAAACAAAATTTTATATATTCAACACAAACTGAAAGGAATCATTAAATTGAATTTCACCATGATATGCGTAATTAGACAACTGTTAACTAGATATTGATAAATAAAGGACAACCAAAGCGTTACAAAGTCGATTAAAAATCCTCTTTTCATATGCTCATTCATTATTATGTTCCACCATCTGCTTAATATTTTGATTTCAAGTGCAATGGTTAAATATAAAAAATCGAAAGTCCCGTATCAGCCATTCCAATCTTTTTATTCAGAAGTTGTACTTATCATACTGCATTTACATTGCAGACTAAAAAATCTATATATCGCAGATTATATATGAAGGAAGTTATGACATTCTTCATTCAGATATTGTTTGGAAAAGTTCTTCGATAAAGAGCAAAGCTATTCAAGAAAATTCAACAAATTTTATTCAAAAATGGAACATGTTTAAATGATTGAGTGTATTTTTCACACAGTTGATTCGTTACAAACTTTCTCATTTGACATGGTTATCTTCGTGACCAAGGCTTCAAAATATTCCGTCTCACACGATCATTAAAAAGGTTCTTAAATAAATATCAGTTCCTTGTGGAACAATTTAATGCTTCGGTCCGAACTCTGATTCAAGATTTTTTGTTTAACTTAGTACTGGGATGATCATTACGACCTTTCGATGGTAATTGCTGTTGTTTCCGGACACTACCGCAAAGGAAGGGAAAGTTTTCGCGCCATGTGAACGGTTTTGCCCGCCGTTTCTTTTGAATTGCCTGTGCCATGTCAGGGCCATTGCGGTCGGAAAATTTTCCGGTGGTTTCTGTTTGATTTGTCTTTTTGTCTGATGGACTTTGGCTCTTGACTTCTCCTTTTTAATATTAACTCTTCATTTTAGTTAAATTGTAATTGTAACTGTTATTGTAATAGTAAATTTTCTAAGCACAAAATGTGCACATTGAATACTAGGAACAAAACATCAACGGAAATGATAGAATTTTGATAGGTCGAATAGTTCATTTAAACCGCGATGAGCTAACATGTTATAAAAATGTGAACGATACTTTCAACATGATTAATATAGTGACAAATGCACATCTAATCACCACCATGAATGGATTTTATTGCAATTTCCATTAGCAGTTTTCTGTAGATAAACAAGTTTTGTTGATTATAACAGACCATGCCTCTATGCGCTAATTTATCTTCTAATACATACTGTAAAGTAATCTTTGGTGATACATAATAAAGACAGAAGTTTTTCAGAGTACAGCCATTCAAAGTTAACGGATCGCTGGCATCAAAACTGCGATACTGTGATAAAGATTTGTATGATACAATTCGTCCATTCTGAAAAAAATACAATATTAACAATTCCATCTCATCGTTGAAATGAACTTGATCACAGGAAGAATTTTTTTTTCCTTGTCGTTTTTACTAAATACTTTCAATATTCCCTAAATTCATTTCAACAAATGCAGTTTCGTTTATTAGAGAGAAACAGTTCGACATTTATGTATTGCCCATACATTTTGTTCTGCACGGTGATTGTATGTTTAAATACTTGAAAAATGTTAAGAAATGAAGAAATTACTCAAATGGCACAAATAAAATCTTATTCTACGTTGCTTTGTCATCGCACATCTCGTTTATTTGAAAAGAGAAAAGGTCGCACAGATCTTCAAGGGGGACAGTTATTCAAAGTTCTTTTCCACGTGATGAGGTGTCCTTTGTCGGTCGTTCCCGAGCTTAAACGCGCTAACACTGATTTAATATTATCGTAAAGCTTTGTAATTACCTGCAATGGTAGACCAGTATCGTTCGGGTACAAAATAAAGTTATCCGATAAGTCAGCAGCTAAAATAATCCCGAATGAAATATTTTGCATCCCATTTATAACTGAAAATGTTGTCCATACTTCACCATCGGGACCATTTGTCCAAGGAAGAGCTTTCTGAAGAAAACAAACGCATAAAAGACTGTAATCACATGTTGTTGATAACAGGATGCAGCAAGACTAACACGACTTTTCGCCTATACCTACTAACTAAACTGTTGTATGACTAAATGTTATCATGTGTATCCGATAAATTAGTTTTTATACCCCGCCACACACAGTGGCGAGGTATTATGTGATACCCTCAGTCATGTGTCCGTCCATGCCTCCGTCCGTGTGTTTGTCCATCCGTCCGTCCCCGAAGGTTTCCGACTGATAACTTGTGAACGAAATGAAAAACTGTGTTCAAACTTGGTATGTAGTTGTTTACAACAAAACTCAGGCCAAATTCGATTCCGGGCTCAGAGTTCCAAGGGGTTCTAGAGTTATGCTCCTTGAAGCTTTGAAATTTTGTGAATTTTAGGGTTTCCTACTGATAACTTTTAAACGAAAAAACATACTGTCTTCAAATTTGGTATGTAAGTTGCTTACTACAGCACTCAGGTCAACTGTGATTTTGGGTTCAGAGGTCTAAGGGGTTTTGGAGTTATGTATTTGAAACTTTGAAATTTTGTGAATTTTAGGGTTTCCGACTAATAACTTTTGAACAAAACAACATACAGCCTATAAACTTGGTATATGAATTGTTTACCACAGAACTCAGGTCAAATGTAATTTGGGGTTCAGAAGTCTAAGGGGTTCTGGAGTTATGCCCTCCTTGAAACTGTGAAATTTTGAGAATTTAGGGTTTCTGACTGATATCTTTTGAAAGAAACAAAATACAATCTTCAGGAAAGGGAAACGGGTCAGATAAAGGGGAGGTTTGGGTACCCATAAACCGTTTTAACCCTACCGCTGGCTTTTGCTAGTGCCGGTACCCAGTCCGGCTGTCCCCAGTTCCTATCGTTGTCTACGCTTGTCTTTTGTCTTATACGTATTTTTCTTGTGTAGTTCCCTTGCAAATTGTTGCATGTAATTATAATTTTCTGCCATTGTAGGTGTTTCCTGTTATCCATTTTTTAACATTCAAACTTGGTATGAAAATTGTTTACCACAAAACCCAGGTCCAGTTCAATTTGGGCTCAGAAGTCCCAGGGGTTCTGGAGTTATGCCCCTGAAACTTTGAAATTTTGTGAAGTTTAGGGTAACAACTAATAAAATTACATACTGTCTCCAAACTTTGTATGTAAGTTGTTTAGTGAACTTCAAACTTAGTTCGACTTGGGTACAGAGATCCAAGAGGTTCTGAGGGAGTTATGTCACTTGAAACTTCAAAATTTTGTGAAACGTGGCGGGGTATCATGTCATACACCATTACTATTTCTTATTAATTTTTGGGGTCAATGAATGGTTCTACTTGTGCTCAATTGATGATATATTATCCCTATACACTTTTGTCCTGTATATTAGCTCTAAAACATATGTTGATTTTTTTTCTCATTTTTCAATGATTTAAAATTCAGAGTAGGTATCGTTCGCCTTTTGCTTATTGATAAAGGTTCCCCACCGTCGGCTGCATAGTTTGATTTTTTTTGTAGTACAGAAGTACTTTCTGGGCAAAAAAGAATGAACTCGGAAAAATATTAATAAGTTTTATTAAAATCTTATTGTCCAAGAGATATTATACTTATCTTTCTTGGAAAACTAAATCTTAACAAATTCAAATGGAAGACAGTTATTGTTAACCGAGTTTGAAAGGATCAAAGTGACGGGCTTGCTGAGATTGGGTAGATCATTTCTCCTGAGTAAATCTCCTATAGTTTTCAAGATAGAAAGTGTTTATTTTATAGATCATTTAAATGCACTTACAACAATCATCATCTAGAAAGTTTGCAATCTTGTATGAATATCTGATGGCTCAAACAGAATCAAAATTTACTATGTTTACCTTTATGAGTTGTTTGTCAATAGCAGTTGCTGGTTTGGAAGTTTTAAGAATAAGACCCCTGTCATTGCAGCATCTGTATGAAAATACAACATTTTATCAGAAATACATTGTGTTATGTCATTCCTGTAATTGTAAGCTCTTTAAAACACATTTATTTGTATTCTCTCGACAGTTCATGATAAATATGATTGAATATTCTGGTATATATTTGGAATGGTAATTTTTTATCAAAAAGACTGTTATTCTAACAATTCTAACAATTCTATAAGGCTCGCATCTCACTATTTTGTTATGCAACGTTTTCTTGCAATTGGCTGGATTAGTGATATCTTGTGATTGGCCTCTTTTTGTGGTTGTAAGAACATTTTATCAATTAATTTAATGTTTGTTGACAATCCCGCATCAATGGGTAAAACACCATAAAATTTTATTCAAAACTAAGGAGTATCTCCCTCATGCAAAGCTCAGTCCTTAGTTGATTTTGGCTTTACATTTAGATCATACTGGTTATTTGTTCTCTGTCATTATTTGAACTTCTTTGAGTTTATGGTCTTCCAAACGTTTAGATTTTATCTCCACTGAAGGGACATAAGTTGTCCAAATGCGCATTACAGAAAATAAATTCAAGGTAACTTCGGTATTAAGTTATTTGTTACCACTGGGTCGATGCCTCTGCTGGTGAACTGTTGGTGCCCGAAGGTATTCACCAGCCCAGTTGTCAGTACGTCGGTGCTGACCCGAAGGCCGATTGTATTTGGAACCTTGCAATATCTAAATTTTTGAAATTTTTTAATGAAAACTAAGGAGTATCTTCCTCATGCAAAGCTCTGTCCTTAGCTGATTTCGGCTTCACATTTAGATCATATTGGTTATTTGTTCTCTATCGGTTTTTGAACACTTTTGAGTTGATTGTTTTCATAACGTTTAGATTTTATCTTCACTGAAGAGACATAAGTTGTCGCAATCCGCATATGCAGAAAATAAATTCAAGGTAACTTCGGTATTTAGTTATTTGTTACCACTGGGTCGATGTCTCTGCTGGTGGACTGTTAGTCCCCGGAGTATTCACCCGCCCAGTAGTCAGTACTTCGATACTGACCCGAAAGCCCATTCTTTTTGGAACCTTGCAATATCTAAATTTTTGTAAATTTTAATGAAAACTAAGGAGTATCTCCCTCATGCAAAGCTCTGTCCTTAGCTGATTTTGGCTTTACATTTAGATCATATTGGTTATTTGTTCTCTATCAGTTTTTGAACTTCTTTGAGTTTACGGTCTTCCAAACGTTTAGATTTTATCTGCACTTAAGAGACATAAGTTGTCCAAATGCGCAAATACAGAAAATAAATTCAAGGCAACTTCGGTAGTTAGTTATTTGTTACCACTGGGTCGATGCCTCTGATGGTGGACTGTTGGTCCCCGAGGGTATTCATCAGCCCAGTAGTCAGTACGTCGGTGCTGACCCGAAAGCCGATTGTATTTGGAACCTTGCAATATCTAAATTTTTGTAATTTTTGATTAAAACGAAGGAGTATCTCCCTCATGCAAGCTCTGTCCTTAGCTGATTTTGGCTTTACATTTAGATCATATTGGTTATTGGTTCTCTAACAGCATTTGAACTTCTTTGAGTTTATGGTCTTCTATACGTTTAGATTGTATGTGCACTGAAGATAAGTTGTCCAAATGCGCATATGCAGAAAATAAATTCACAGTAACTTCGGTATTCAGTTATTTGTCAAGATGTCCGACATTTAGCTACGAGTTCCGCTCAATGTGGTGCTAGGGGTCGTAGTAAACTTACCATGAGTTATGAACAAAGCTCACTGTTAAAGGCCTCATTGTGACTTTAATGTGAAGAATAACATTAAAAGCGTTGTTGCATCGCTTGGTTTTGCCATTTATTTGTAAAGACTTTGTCTCATGTGAATTTACTTATATCATTTCATTGTTAATTTAAGCTTTTAAGCTATATGTTACAATACTGTTTAATATAAAAATTAATTGAGATATTTATAATAAAAATTTACAGAATTCGAGAAACTATTGCAAATATCAGAATAACAATGTGTCCAAAGAACACATATTTATTCAAGTTCAATTCCACGATTTAAAACTAAGTATTTGTGTCTGTAGTGATAACCAATGTTGTTGGAGCATAAACTAAGGATTTTTTTTCATTTTTATCCGAGTTGCAACGAAGTTGAACTCGGCTATTGGTTTGTAGTTGCGGGCGGGCGGGCGGGCTGGCAGGCAGGCGGGAGGACGGGCGGGTGTCTAACATCGGTTTCCGGATGATAACTAAAAGTTTACATGCAACTGAAATGAAACTAAGATATATATATACTGTTGGGTACCAGAAGGGGAGGAACCTTATAGATTTTAGAGAAAGTAGGTCAAAGGTCAAGGTCACAGTGACCAAAAATAGACTGAAAATTTCAGAAAAATTTGGTTTCCAGTTGATAACTCAAAAATTTTACATCCAATTGAAATTGAACCGCGATATGTTGTTTTATACCAAGAGGGGGGATTCTTTTGATTGGTGGGAAAGTATGTCAAATGTCAAGGTCACAGTGACCGAAAATAGATCGAAAATTTCAGAAAAATTTGGTTTCCGGATGATACGTCAAAAAGTGTACACCCAATTGAAATTATCCTTGCATATATTGTTGGTAATTAGTAGTAGAACAACCCTATTGATTTTTTAGAAAGTAGGTCAAAGGACAAGGTCACAGTGACCAAAAATATTTGAAAATTTCAGAAAAATTTGGTTTCCGGCCGATAACTATAAATGTTTTCATCCAATTGAAATGAAACTTGGATATATTGTTGAATTTAGGAGGGGAATAACTCTACTGATTTAACATAAAGTAGGTCAAATGTCAAGGTCACATTGAAGGTCACAGTGAAAAAAAAAAGATTTATATATTGAAATGTCAAGACATGAAACTAGAAAATAGACCTTCTTGAATTCTTAGAATTTTGGAAATTAGGTAGGAAAAATGATAAATAGACAATTTTAGAAATATTTGGGTCTTCACATTAACTTGGTCACAAAATATTCGGAGTTGCAACTCGGCTTGTGGACCCTGGTGCCATTTAGATTTTCTTCCATGTTAAGCATACATCATTAAGAGTTAAACAGTAAAATACGATAGGTTGATTGATTGGTTGGTGTTTTATGCAAACTTAAGCAATATCTCAGCTATATTGTGGCGTGGCCTGTTAAAAATATAATGAAAAAATACAAATGATGTATATAATAGCATCGAAATAGATGACTTCAATTGATATGCATTTTTTCTAGGTGGTTACTTCACAAGTTAACACATCAAAGTCATGTTCACACTGATCTAGGATAGGAATTTCATATTCTTGCCATAATAGTTTGGGTATGGGTTTCATACTCTTAACTACTTTATTCTAAATTTATATACCTCATGATAAGTGTTCTATTTGCCATGTTAATTTTATCCCCAGGACCTACTGGTCCAGTTGTAAGTGTAGAAACTACAGCTTGTAGAGCCGGAGAAGGCTCAGTTTCACCTGTAGTAACGGAAAAGAATGTTTATTTCACATATATTCAAATATACTTAACTTTGTTTCTAAGATTATGCTTTTCCTCATCATTGCATTGAAGATTAATTTCTGTGATATTATCTAGACTAATATTATGATATTTACATTTGTATAATCAATATCTGAACTGATTCCAGGCTATGTTTTGCCATGTCTGTCATATTTGCCCAAATTAAAAAGACAATAATTAAATTTCGCATTAACAAGAGGCTCTTAAGAGCCTGCATCGCTCACCTGGACCCTGGCTAACATAGATGGTCTTTGTTAAAGGATCTAAATTAACCTTTGGTTCAACTTTGCCTGGTGGTCTCAGAGGATAAGAGCTATGAATGTGTGGCAAATTTTGGTTCCAATTGGCTCAGTAGTATCAGAGGAGAAGATCTTTGATTGTGTTTTCTCATAGGGTCGAATGTAAAAACGATATTCCCTGTTTGTGGCCATAGCTGATATAGCAAAGGCATGATAACACATTTTTTGCAGGGGACGACGCAAGGACTATTTTGGCCGAGTTTAATTCTAATTGGTTCAGCAGTTCCAGGGGAGAAAATCTTTGAATTTTTTTCCCAAAGGGTTCAATGTTAAAACTATGTATCCCGCAGCAATCAGCTTGGATATTGCATGGACCTGAAAACATTTTTTTTTGCAGGGGACCACCCAAGGATTATTGGGGTCAAGTTTGGTTCCGATCGGCACAAAAGCGTCAAAGAAGAAGTTTGAATGTGTTTTCCCATATGGTCCAATGTAAAAACTATGTATCCCACTGGCAGCCATCCACCTTGAATATATTGCGGACCTGAAAAACACCTTCCAAGGACTATTGTGACTAAGTTTGGTTTCAATTGGACAAGAGAGGATCTTTGAATGAAAAGTTTATGCCGGACGGACGACGGACGCAAAGTGATGGCAAATGCTCACCATAGATCTTTTAAAGTGGGCTAAAAAGGAATAAAAACCATTATCCTTCTCTTAAATCTGCAATAATTGTAATTAAAGAGAAAGAATGACTAGTTTTGCATAATCCAGGTTTGTTTTAATAGTAGTGTTCAATAGTATGCAATGAAATGCTTTATCATTTCAAAACTGAGAATATCATACCTTAGCAGGGTTTACAATATTCAATTTATCAAAAAGATAAGCATTACAGAATTTTTTTTTCTTTTGGGCCTCATGATGAAATGCTTTGTCCCTCAGTTGTTTGTTTTTCATTCCGTCGGTTCCCGGTATGGTTCGAACAGACAGAAACCTTTTATTCATTCACTTGATCATAATTTGTGTGATAATTAAAGCATTTACCATTTTGTTTAAACATATTGTTATTAGTTAAGTAATAAACAAATATCATACATATACATATTATAACAACAAATAGAATTCAGAAACAAGCATAACAATGCTTTTATAAATCTGTCTCCATAATAAAAAGACACAGTATTTTCATATTCATATTATAAATTGCATGCTCAGAATATTCTTATATGCTAAGAAAACCATATTAATTAGATATAACAAAGGGTTTAAATAGAAAGATATCAAGGAATAAACAATGTGAAAAATAAAGGAATTTGTATGAGATATTCAGTGACTCAAGAATTGAAACGCTTACTTTTAATGGTGAATTTTTGAAAGAGCTAAAAAATTTCACAGTTCTGTTCATCAGATAGAACAGTGCATCCAAAAATAAGAAGATTTGTTTCTACTAAAACATTCAGCATATCTTGTCCTATTACAATAAAAATATAATGCTGAACTGATTCAATTTCACCTCAAACACACCTGGGTCATTCTACCAAATTTTTCAAAAATAAATGTACATTTAAAGAACTACAGTTCATTCGTAACCGTGCACGGAAAATTTGACCAAGTCTGCTACCAGAATAAAAAAAGAAGGAACTTTGGAATTTTTACTTAAGATCTGGATCTTAAAAAAGGAAAAGGAGTCTGTTTTGGCGAGTATTTAATGATAGCTTATTCGAATATATTACCATTTGATAGTGGAAAGCGACAAATTATTACTATAAATACTAGGCAATGAAAAATATACATGAGACAAAGTCTTTACAAAAAAATGGTAAAACAACGTCACCATGAGGCCTTCAAAGATGAACTTTGCTCATACTTCGTAGTAAGTTCAAGACAACCCCTAGCACCAGTTTAAGCGGATTTCATTGCTAGATGTCGAGCAATGTCACACCCATGTCAGTTATAAAGCAATGGATGCAGGATCGTCAACAAACATAAAATCAACTGGCAAGGTTTTTTAATAATCGTTTGTTTTCCATTGTCCGACAAAAAAGACTAACAGAAGACAATCACAACACTTAAACAACCACAGGTCACTCTTCGAGTCAAAAGCCAGAAAACTTGGCATAATAAAATCATGAAAATGTTGGAAAAATAAAAAGGTGGTCAGAATAACACTTTGAAATTACAAAAATGCCACAATTTTAAAGTATGATAGTGCATCCATATGATAAACTATGTCCAGAACAAGCCTACTACAACTTAGATGTATATAGAGTATACGTCTCTCTCATGTTTAATCTTTTTACGGACCGCACACTGCAGGAGAGACAAACTCCAGTCGTAAATAAGAAATAAAGGGATGAGGAGTATATGCACATGAGACAAGGTCTCTACAAATACATCGTAAAGCAATGCTTTTATTGGTGTTCTTTATGATGGCCTTCAACATTAAGTTTATCTCATTCTTTACATTAAAGGAAGAAATAAAGGGATATGGAGTAAATATCAATAGGACAAAATCCCTATAGATACATGGTAAGATTAAGCAAATGGAGTAACGCTTTTATTGTTGTTCTTCATCTTGAAGTCAAAATGATGGCTTGAGGCCTTCAACAAAGAGCAAACACTCCTACCTCAAATTACGTTCAAAACGGTCCATAGCACCGCCGGTTTGAAAGGAATTACATTTGCTAACTGTTGAACATTGCTACATCCATGTAGCTTCACTTTTGGTCATGGTTGCGTGGTCCTCAACATACATATTTGGCAAAAAACTCTTACAAACACTTCCATCCGTTTCCCGACAAAGGGAGCAATAGACAAAACAAAATATAAACGATCACAGGGCATCCATCGAGTTGATTATAAGAAATCAGGAGATATGGGGAATATATATACAGATGGACAGACAAATGATAGTTTAGTAAGTTCAAGACGAACCCTTAGAATCAGTTTTAGCGGAATTCATTGCTAGATGTCGAGCAATTACACAGCTATATCACCTGTAATATGTATAAATTAATGAAGAAAGGATAACAGAAAACACTTACAATGGCCGAGCATTACAATCACATGCCTTTATACACCAGGGAACTGCACGACAAGTACAATTAATGACAAAGGACAAACATAGACAAAGATAGGAACTCGGGATGGCTGGACTTGGTACCGGCACTAGCAACAGCTAGCGACAGGGTTAAACTGGTTTGGGTACCCAAACATCCCCTTTCTTTATCCCGTTTCCCTATAGTATAATAAACATACAAATAAAAATCAATACTGATAGACCACTAACTTTAAGACCACAATCTTGAAAAGGAGAGAATAGGACAAAACGTAATTAAGAAAGATGGGTCAAGGAGTGCTCGCCGCTAAATTGCCGACTAGCTCAATGAGCCTAGCCTGCTGGTAAAACACTGTGGCACTACGGAATAATTTCTAAATTCAAAACACCCCGAAGGGTTTGGTAAAGAATCATCATGGATTTCAGTTGACATCGGCAGTATCAATGAGAGGCCAGTATAATTGTAAAATTTTCAGGTCATTGGATCCCAAAGCCAATTCAACGGAATCATCAAGAATATCCGATTACGTTTATTTTACTATACTACTCATAGATTATATTAGATAATTTGCACTACTTTGATAACTAGATATTTTGTTTTGCATCATCTCAGTAGTCAAAGAATACGGTTTAAGCTAAATTTGCAATAAAGTTCACTTCATGCATATGAAATGCCATTGGGACTTGTTTTCAAATTTTAAAGGACAAGAGTGAACTTAAATGTCTTTTAATTTACCGTGGTATCTTGGATTGACGCTCTCATTCTTACTGCTCCAAAACGTATCTTTATAAGGTCTTACATTTAAAGCATATGCAAACATCGAAGAGATTCCTATTTTCCACTGATCCGATTCCAGTAAATAGTCATTGCTAACCCTCACCTAAAATGATTATTAAAGAGCACAACAATGCACAATGTTGGGTGAATATAAAAGTATGAAGATGAGATTGGTTGTTTAATTGGTGACAGGCAAATCAAGTCTTGGGTAAGAGGATTCACCAAACAAAATGTCAAAAACTGTTTTATCAAATAATTATACTATTCTATTAGATAGGAATTTGTTATAGACATTTCACACTTTGATCATATTCTCGGAAATTAATGAGCACAATAGAAGAACACTGAATGATGGTTATGACCCTCCCCTTTCTGGGTTCATAATTTTGGTCATAGTTTGGGCATTCTTTTGACATGGCCACTTGAATCCATAGACTCCATGAACTAAGGAGCTCAAACATTTCGTAATTGTCTTTGGACTTTATCTGTTTGGTTGTACTCTGAATTCGAAAGAGGATTATACCCTCCTTTTTGGGAATGTGGTATCGAATATGTTAAATAACAAAATACCAAAGTTATTCTGAATTAAGTATCTGCATAAGGTCATATCAACAACTTATGTCTCTTCAGTGCAGATAAGATAACACTTGGAAGTCAATAAACCCGAAATCTGTGAACAGCGTAAAGAGAAAAATTATCAATGGATCTTAACAGTAAAGCCAACACAGCTAAGGACAGAGCTATACCAGAGGGAGATAAGGACAGAGCTATACCATATTTCTTAAATTCATATATTGCATGTTTCCGAATAAAATCGTTTTTTGGGGCCATTACCGAAGTACTAGCTCCTTGGTTGGAAAACATTTGAAAAAGAGTCCACCAGCAGAGGAATTGACTAAGTGGTGATAAATAAAAAACACCGAAGTTACTGTGAATTCAGTTTCTGATAAGCGCCGTTTGCACAAATCCAATATATTTACCCCCCTTTCCACGACGGAAAAGAAAAAAGAACAAGATGTGTTTTGTGAAACACTTATGCCCCCGAGTAGAAGTAAAGAAGAAACATTTAGCAACTTTGAACAATGAATGTCCTTCTGACAAAATAATTTGTAGAAATAAATTCTGGTATCAACTGAAAAGTTTAATCACATCAAACACAGAAGTCACCCAAATGAACCCCTCCAATCATTATCCAAGCATTATTAAGAAAATAATTTTCACCCCCCCCCCTTTTTGGAACATTTATAGTCAATTCATTGTATTCTGTCTATCAGTGTTATCAGTACTTTGATTACACCAGGGATCATCAATACTGGTTCCCCAAAAGTGGAGGAATACACAGAAGAGAGGAAATGAAATAATAAATCTTTTTAGTAACATCCCTCATCATTGATATATATATATAATACAAATACCTGTAAAACGAAAGTAAATAAACGTTACGAAGAAAATATGCTGAATGATTTAAAAAATCTTTTTTACAAAAAAAAATTCTGTAGAAATCAAGAAACATTTCATCATAAATGAGTTTAATTTCTATATATATAAAATAAAACAAAATATAATTTCATTTTTCTGGTGAAATGTTACCGGACAGTCACATGCCAAGGTCAAGGTCACGAGGTTAAATATTCTGGTACCAACTGAAAGGTCTCTCCATAAGGAATACACATGCAAACTATGAAAGCCCTATCACTTACCATTCAAAAGATATGCTCAATGTTCAAGTTTTTATGCAGTTGTTCACAGACCAAGGTCAAGGTCACAAGGTCAACTATTCTGGTACCAATTAAAAGGTCTTACCTCAAGGAATGCACTTGCAAAATATGAAAGCCATATCACATACCGTTCAAAAGATATACCCAATGTTATAGTTTATTATTTTTTTCAAAAAGTCCATCACATGTCAAGGTGAAGGTCACGAGGTCCAAAATTTTGGTATCATTTGAAAGAAAGGTCTTGCCACAAGAAATACACATGCAAAATATGAGAGCCCTATCACTTACCATTCAAAAGATATACCCAATGTTAAAGTTTTTTGTGCACAAACAGACAAACAGACAGACAGACCAAAAACTATATGCCCCCTGAATCTTCGATTCACGGGGGCATAAAAAACAAATAACAAAAACAGAGAGTATGATTTTACATTAAACCCTATGAGAAATCTTCTTTTTATATTCTCATCTAAACCCAAATACTCTATATGTCTGGAAGGTCAATTACAACCTCAGGTCATCATTTTGTTAAGGCTGAACTACAAACATGACCTCAAAAACAAATTAAAGAAAAGCATGTACTGATTATCTCTTTATATTCCACTAAAGCAAACTGGCGTGAACTTTACTGGAGTGATGAATATTAGCTCCTCAATAATACTGCACATTATGTTCAGGTCCGACAACAAACATCTCTTTAGCTATTAAAACAGTAAGAATTTTGTAATGAAATCATCATAATTTTCTGTCAGTAGGAAATACAAAGAGAGTTGATATTAAGTAACTGTGTATAGTTATACTTACCTGTGTAACCTGAGGTATCAAAAGACTTTGAAGTGCATGTCGTGGAAGTGCCATGCAATACTGCAATGAAATATAATTTTTCGATGCAGCGTTGCCCATCTCTGTCAACCACTTTTCCCCGAGAGTTAAATTTGTTTGTAAGGCTCCAGTGAACAAGGTTTGCACGTTAAGCCAGTCCTGAAAGCATAACATTAATTATGTCCTTTTATTATCAAAAGCTACATTATAAATGTCAGAATGAGAATAGTTTTATTTGCATTTAGGATGCATTTTCGTATCTACCAAGTAAAAAAGTATCACCACGTCCATCTAATTTTGAAATTGTCGTGACGGCCACTTGGTTTCAATCGAAAAACTGAAAATGTACTGATTGAAAATTGCGGCTACTGAGACTTTGTTGCTTTACTAATATTTGCATGACAGGTCATAATAAAAGGAAACTTTGTATAGTTATACTTTACCTGCCATCATTCCTGTAGAGATTCATTTAATTTTAATAAAAAGATCATGAAATATGTTCTTCCCAAATTGTCTAATGTTACATTTTATCACCTAATTGTATTGTTTTATATGTTTTATTATTATAAGTATTTTGCATTTTGAACTATTTTGGAGATTGTTACTTTTAAGTGTTCTTTTTCATGGTGTTCTATTGCCTAGTATGATCTATTCTCTGGCTACTGTGATTGGTCAAAACAGTTTCATGAATATTCATTTCCGTTCTATTGCCTGACTAGTGTAATTGTCAATTCAGTTTCATGAATATTCATTACTGTACTATTGTCTAACGATTTTATGAATATTCATTACTGATTACTGTTCTATTTCCTGGTTAATATTATTGGTCAGAACCATATTGACATTAGTGACATCGATTTTTTTGTGCACATTTTTAGATATTAAAATGTTAATTTTAGAAATAAACAATTATATCTGATCAGATCTACTAATAAGTTTTGCAGCAAATGAGCATTTGTGTATTAGAATAATAATATTAGTAGAATAATTTGCAGTGAATTTGAGTTTTGCAGACGGTCATGTCCCCAACTTATTTTTCTTTTGTGCAGATAAGGTAATAAAAAAGTTATTTAATGTGTAGTCAGACAATAGCTCAGAATTATTTTCCCTTGGTAATGGAAACAGCTCAGTGTTCTATTGCCCGAAGCCTTTGGCTTCTTGCAATAGAACACTGTGCTGTTTCTATTACCTCGGGAAAATTTCTGGTCTATTGCCTGGCTACCCATTAAATAACTGTATAATGTTCCACACTGCTAGACATCACGATCGTGTGGATCGCTATGCGATATCTGTTTCCCAGAAGACAACAGATCTTTCCCTCTACAACTAAAGTTTGTTTTTCCTCTATCGGATTCGACTTTACTACCGGAGTTGACATGTTCAACACGGCGGATGTCTTATAAGAAGCAGGAGATGCTTACTCTACCGGTACACCTGATCTCACCCATGGTTTTTTATTGGGTCCGTGTTGTTCATCTGTATGTGTGTCTTCATTTTTCATTTTTGTCCCGTACTCAAGTGGTGTCCTTGTTTCTAAGAGTGTCTGATTTTGCCATTGTCCATGGATTGTTCGTTCTTTTGATTGACGGTTCGGTTCTCACTTACTTTAGAATGAAACTGACAACCGTTCCTAAGACCTGCAATACGTCATTTTGTTCTCTTTTTTAGATTTGCGTAAATGTTCAAAGAAGATAATTGAAAGAGATTTCAGTATGTGAACCCATCTTCCACACTTTAGACTTTATCATGTTTGTTAAGGGATGTAAACAATCCAGACTCGAAATATATTTCCCCAAAACATCCTATATTTGACATATTCAACACGGTGGGTTACTTATAAGGGGACGACCATTTGATTCGGGGGGGGGGAGTGGGCTGGCAGATTTTGTAAATAAATATTCTGTCTCTGAAAAAGTTGGAAATAAATAATCTGGCCTGCACATCCAAGAAAATAAATGATCTGACCTTAGATTTATTGGTACGATACTATTATGTTATTGAAAATAAAAATTTTCGCCGAGAAGCGGCGAAAAATAATTATTCTGGCCCGCAAAGTTTTGAAAATAAATAATCTGGCTCGACCGAATTTGCCAGCCCCCCCTCATAATCAAATGGTCGTACCCTAAGGTGCATGAGATGCTTATCTTTTAATTTAGGACCGTGTTGTTCGTGTGTGTTTCCTTTTTTCTTTTCAGTACCGTAGTACCGTATTTGTGTGATGTCTTTGTGTCTTTGTGTTTCTGATATTGACATTGTCTCTGGATTATTTTTTGACTGACAGTACGGTTCTCACTTATTTATATGACGTTAAATAACGATGTTTACTTTCAGATCTTAACGAAATGGTCTTTGCATCGAATCTTTCATCCATATCTTTCAGGGCAATTTGTTTCAGTTTTTTTCATGAATAGTTGAAAAATAGACTATTTGCCTTAACCTAGCCCATGCATATTGTCAGATCGGAATGAAATGGGCTATCTTCGCAATACGCTACACTTCAGTAGTTTCAAAGGAAAATAGAAATAATCTTTTACATAAATATTTGGTCCAATATTCTTCAGTAGGTCTAAGATGAAAAAGAAAAAAAATGTGAGTCTTCCATAGACGTGTGTCGCCAGCACTGCCCTTGTCAAATTTTAAACTCAAATTTCTGAGTAGGTAAACAGGAAGTAGATGATGAACAGACCATCAGTCCTTTTCACTAAAAATCTTACCATATTTCAATCGTAAGTCAATATAAAATGTTAAAAACATACGGCTAATTTTGATCGTAAGATTTTTTGTGAAAAGGGCTGCCGGTATCGGTAATGCAATATAGGACCCCATGCTAAAGTCACATACTAAAGTGCCTGTGATTTGTAGTTACTGAGAAATGTGTTACAAAAAATTTAACCATTGACAATATTTGCTGAAAATATTGCATGTCAGTAAACAGGGAGTAGATGACCGACGGGCCTGGAATCAGTTATCACAATATTGGAGCCCATACTCAAGTCACATACAAAAGTTCAAGTGGTCGTGATTTGTAGTTGCTGAGAAGAGTGCTTCGAAAATTTCTGGATAAGCAGGGAATGAAGTACAAGGTAACAATAAAATTCGCAAACTAAATCACTAGTAAAGCATCAAAAGCATCCTTTCAACGCCTGTGATAGAAAATTGTGAAAAAATATGCAATGAATATATTCAATTGACAAAATCAAATGGAAAAAGCCTGCATAAAGAAAACTACATTGAAGCATCTCAATTACTGAGTCTTGTACCTACAGTATTGTATCCAGAAGATATCTTATACAGATTTTCTTGATAAAGATTGAAAAACGACGTAAACTTCCACTTTGATACGATTTTGTCCGATCCGCAACGATTTTTGCCACGTCGCAGCATTTCCGAGAAATGAGACCGTTGCAAAGTGATTGTATTGATAAATTTAACTATAAAAATGAAGTTCAAACCTGGTACACGACTTTTTCTTATGAAAATTTGCATCCGAATCATTGCATTCAATGCTAATAAAAAATATGTAGCAAATGTGCAATAGTATGTTCAATACACTAAGAGGTTTAGCCCCCTTTGCAAAGTCCCTGTCGAGTTGCGAAGTGGACTGTTGCTCAATAGACATACCAGTCAATACATTTACTGGCAATTTCTTCTTTGCAATATATCCTAGAACCACAATTAACAATTAGCGCAAAAAAAGAATGTCAGTTATTACGATTTTCATTATTGGCATCACTTCTAAATATTGACCGTTGCGAAGTGAACAAAGAAAAAAAAACATATAAAAAATACGCTGATAACTTTACCAGCAAAACCTGAAAGTAAATGGGGGTAATAACAAAATTAACGAACACTATGTCTATGAGGAAAAAAAGACAAATCAGGTGGAAACCACCGGTAAAAATTTTCGACGGCAATAGTCCTGGCTTGGTACAGGCATTTCAAAAGAAATGGTGGATTAAACCTGTTTCAGGGCGCGCCAAACCTCCCCTTCCATTGCGGTTGTGTCCGGTAGCAACTAAACAAGACTGCTATTCAAAGGTCGAAGACAGTGAAAAGAAATGATTATCCCAGTAACAGTAACAGGAAACACCTACCAAAATTATAATTACATGCTACAATCTGTTGAGGAACTACACAGGAAAAACACGAATAAGACAAAAAAAGACAAACGTAATCGACGATAGGACTGAAACTTCAAATCTTTGCACAAGGGACTGATATGTATTTAAAAACTTTTTAATGATCTTATGAGACGGAATTTTTTTAAGCCTTGATTAATAAAGCGGTCACGGAGATAACTATAAATAATGAGAAAGTCTGTATAATGTGTGCTAGCTCTCTTGTAACGAATCAACTATGAAACACACTCCGTAGGCAGGAGAAGCTGGAATATTACTGTCCATGTCAGGGAAATTTATAATTTTGAAATTAAAATCGTCCCTTTTGTCGTAAATGTTAGTACTGAGATGACCATTTTCGTCAAATTCGAGATGAAAGTCCAAAAAAGATGAAGATCTAGTAAATAATTGATACAACTATTATACTTTTTTATAAATAGGAAAGTAGATGACTATCAATTTTAAATGAAAGAATAAAAGCTTACTTTAGATGGGCGTTGCCGTTTCGAAGTAGACATTTTTCTATGGACACTCATTTAAAACTGGTTACAACTACCAGTACTTCCAGTATATGAATTATTTTCTGGTTATTTGAATGTACTTGTAATCGATAACAGTCCAAAAAGCAAACTAAATCAAACAATTTATAGAAAAATCAGATGTCTTCAAGTATTGTTAAATGTGGACAGACGATTCTTGCTGTTTGGTTGCTCTTTATTCAGAAAAAATTCAGAGGTAACAGAAAGATGTCAATAATTACAAGACTAACCTAACTGTACGCAAAAATGACCTTTTTGAAACGGTTCAATTTTCTGTATATGCCACTTGGCTCGCTTGACATAGCTGCTGATAAATGTAACAATTAATAATAAAGAGTATTTAATGAAAAGATAAATAAATCAATAACAAAATACCGAAGTGTCCGTTAAATAATTTCCTGCATAATGCGTATATTTCTCTAATTCTTGTTCAAAATAAATACTTCCCAAATGATGTTAGATGAACTTAATAATCAACATGTTTAGACATTGATCTCACTTGCTGATTGGTTGTCTCGTGTCAGTTTCTAGAAATAGTGCAACCGGATGTTGATGAAATTAACACCTGCATCATTGTCTAGCGAATTGATTTTTACATTTTTATGACTAAAATAACTAAATTAATTGATAATATGACATTTTTTTATCAAAAATATTACATTCAACACCCCTTTCAATGAAAGGCGCAATGATACACATAGCAACGATGATAGCAACAAAATGATGGCATACTGGCGACTGGAGACTATGGAGATCGCTTTACGTCAAATAAATTGAGTAGGAATTAGAGAAAAAATCTCTAACATTGTTTTCCGCTTTAGTACGATAATTTCTCACATCTCGATAGTTAAATTTTCAAATTTTAAAGTTCTCGGAGAAACCTCGAACTTTAAAATGTGAAAATTTAACTATCTCGATGTGAGAAATATACGTAATAAACTGGAAACAATGTTAGAGACTATATTTCCATTGAAGCCGGGCATTGGTGAGGGAATATTGCAACTGCCATAGAAATAACAAAATGGATTAACCTATCGTATCTGATATGGGTGTCGTATGTATTTCAAAAGCCAATGATATATTACAGTTTCTGTTTTCAAAGTGATTTCATTAAGGAACTAGTGTATTTATTAAAATGACTGAATTACTTTTATATCATGTGCATGGTATTGCCGAATTGTTAGTGAAATAAATCAAATAATTAGTCACGAAATCAAGTCTAAATTTAGGGCACTTACTTATGTAAAAGATATTTACTTTTTTTCCACCAATGAATTAATTTCTGAAGGGAAATATATGTTGGAAATTGTTTCCTAGTTATCACCTTTTGTTATATTATTAAATGATTTTCAGGTTTTTTTTTCGTTTTAGTGCCTTTATTAATGATTTCAGAATAAATATAAAAACCGTCACACTTAGACCGGTTACACTCGAACTCTCGAGTGATTGTCAGAGTGAAGTACTGTACTTAACTGGGAATTATAAACCAAACAAAGACCCAATAAAATTTCGTGATTTTGGTATACTTTCATTCAAAGTTTTATACTAATTAATAAGGCACTTAGGCAAAATTATATATAATGCTCTATTAATTTGTTTTTGTCAGCCAAAATGGCATATAATATCACACTCCCAAATACCAGTACTGATAGCTGGAAGGCAGATTTTGAAATGTATAGAAAAGCCAAAGTATTGTTTCTTACATTGTGTCTGGGTACAGGCGTTACTGGAAATGGCATGGTACTTCTCGTGTACAAATTGAAGATTAAAGAGAAATTCGAAGAGCGATATTTTATTCCAAAACTGGCATTTGCTGATCTTATAACAACTATTATAATAATTGGGATTTCTATTACTTGGCAACTGAACGAAAAAACTTTCACCGATTCAATGTGCAAGATCTTTAGTTTCATGAATGTCTGCTTATCGATAATGTCAGTTCTGTTGTTGTTAAGTATAGCATTTCAAAGATATCTTAGAATTTGCAGAAATCGCACCATACCACTGCCATACAGACGCTTAATGGTTTCAATATCCGTGTTGATATCTACTGGTGTGTCCATACCAATGGGAGCTACGTACGGTCTTATCAAAATTCCAAAATTAAAGTTGAAAGGTTTACGTGAAAAGTTTTGCGGAAACAAACTCAAATATGACTCAGAATTTGGAGGGGCAGCTATTGGAATAGCACTCTGCTCATTTCTTATCATTATTACATTGGCTTTTATGTTCTTTTATGTGAAGATAATATGTTCGATTTACAAACATTTTAGACCTAGAAAAATTAAGCAAACATCTTCTGGATTATCCCAAAAACTCGATCCAGCAAAACCTGACACAACTGAAGGAGATTCGGAAGAAAAAGAAATAGTAGAGTATTGTGACAAAGAAGTTACTATTGGAAAGCAAAATAATATATACGGAGAGAAAGGGAGAGCATTAAAACCCAACCCGATGTCACTGAATGCGCCACAATCAACAATAAAAACCAAAAACAAAACTAAATCTGACAGTGCAGGTGATCTACTTCAAAGGAGAAATCGACGATTGACAATAAAAATCTCTATGATGCTCATGCTAATCACTGTTATCTTCTTGATAAGTTTCTCTCCAACATGTGCCATAATGACCTTAGATGGAATTATCATTAATTTTTGGGAAAGACTCTCTAAAAGAGAACTCATTATTGTTTTAGGTCTTTATCAAACATATATATTTAACAGCATCGTTAATCCATACATTTATGGATTCATGGATGTTGAGTTTCGTACTGCGATGAAGAAAACTTTAAAAAGTTGTTTTTCAAGACAATAATGTTTTTTTTTTCCTTTTCACATTATACACTGTTCAATTCAATCGTCAAAAAGCATGTTATGCTTTATCGTGTACGCCTATCTCTGTGGACACATAGATAAAGTATCAAAAAGTTGTCTATATAACAATAAAATCAATATCGAATTCTATCGAACTCTAATGATGATGTAACCAATGATTATACTGTCATGGAATCTAGCAAAAATACAGTTACATAATTACCTGTTCATATAATATAAGTCCCCATCGTGTAGAATTGTAGAAAAGGTCGTTCCAGAAATTCTGAAAAAAATACGATGTTGTTTTATTTCAAGGAATGGTATATATTTAAAAAAAAGTTGCTTATTTTAACCACTTTATTGAAAACAGCTGCAATATTCGGAGACCAATCCAAAAAGTGGGATCAAAATAACTGCCTATCAAAGCAGAACTGAACAAAAAGAATGATTCAACATAAAACCACTGAGAGTCTTACCTGTTCTTTTGGAGTACTTACCTAGGCGTTTGGAGTGCTTACTTTGCAACTCGCGGCGCTTATCACTTCCTTTGAAGTGCTTACCTGGCCGTTCGGGGCGCTGACCTGTTCCTTTGGAATGCTTACCTGGTCGTTTGGAAGTGTAAAGATGTATTCCTTTACAAAATTATAACGTCCACCATTCTGGGTAGCATATACTGTATCATTAGACCTATAAAATAAGGATTATCTATTTTCAAGTGTTGCATAAAAAAGAATTAGTAAGATTATAAACCAATCATTAGTTATGTCGGTGCCAATGTTAAAGAGTTGTATTGAGGTAGAGCTATCCTTCACAATTTAGTAATTAAGCCTGACGAATTACGAAGAATTTCTATGTTTTCGTGCGAGTTATTACAGAATGGTAAATTTCCATTTATTTGACTAAGTTAAGCATTACATATGTGTAATATTTGTTTCACTATGTAAGATACCCACCAATATCTATTGTGAGCAGCAATAGGCCAGTTTGTTGCCTCATAAAGGTTCCTGAAAAAAGAGAGAATAGCTTTATTTACTGAAAAACTATTACATCAAGGTTTTCGTTATCATAAACTAGTTAAAACCTTTACTAAATTTTATCATCGATATAAAGACTTAGTTCGTAAATACAATGCAACCTGTAAACATCTTATCAAGGCTGGCATTTCACACCCCTTATTTTATGGTAATGTTTTACATAAAAGTAAAAAATACTTACACTCGCCTAACAAACTTATAAAACCTTAAAATCGTCTTATTCATAAGGGTTATAATTACGGTATTGTCGTCAAGTCATTACGTATGGCCTTCTTTGGTATTAACATTGATTTTTTGATAGGGTCTTTGCATTTTAACTAAACACATTCTAAATTTCTAAAATCAGTATTGCATGGACACGGGTTATGTATTCCGGTATA
>MJUU01053383.1:142369-156646 GCA_002080025.1 Modiolus philippinarum
TGTGGGGTTTCCTCACCGTTCATTGAAGATCTTATGGTGGCTTTGAGTTGTTATTGCTCCCCTTAGGGTCGTTGTCTCTTTGACACATTCCCCGTTTCCCTTCTTTTTCTTATTTTTCAACAATGCATTTTGGTTGATTGTATTATCAACATTCAACTTAATATGTAGCTTTGTAAAAGAACGTGTAATTAGTAAATGCGAATTAACTTTCTTATAATAGCTGCTGCAAAGAAAAGTGATTGGCGAGTTGGTTAAGAGAAATGTCACGGTTATTAGCTGTTGAATTGATTAGAAATGTAGATGGTACTATTCATACTTACTGAATGCCATTCGGAAACACATCTGGTCTTGCCGACCATTCTTTAACAGCTTCATTATAACTTTTGTAGTACCACCAGGAATCTATTTGAAGGTACCTGTTTTGTATAAAAGATATTAAAAACTATGCAGATGTTTAGAGTGGTTACAATGTACTGAATTGTTTCAAATCTTATAACTTTTCTTCTATTATCAATACTATCACTCGGCACCTGATTCGAATTTCAGTGACTCAGGCTACAGGACTGCCGGGCGCGTCAGGGGAACGTCCTGTCTATGCGGGGTAGTCAGATCAAAATACGGAAAGCCTGGCCGCGAACCATTGTAGCCAAACTGTGTGGAGAAATGCCAAACTCCATGCAATATAAAGACTCCTTCTATATTTTTGTAAGGAGAACACATTCACTGGGTCTTGTATAGAATGCTAAATTTCCTGCCCCTATCAATTTTCCCCTATTCCGGTGGCAATCAAAACTCATTGTCCCAGTTGTCCCTTCCACCTTGTTTTTTTTTTCGTCTTTTACTTAAGATGTTTCTCTCCCTGATATGGCTGAAATATTGCTCTATGGACGTTAAACTCTAATTGTCAATCATTATTGTACCTCCTGTAAAAAAGTTCTTTTATAGTAAAACAGTTTTATTTTCGCATTGTTTTCAAAAGAAATAGCGCTGACTGCACTATTGCAATAGTAAGCACTGCTGTTTTGATGACTATTGATTTCTGCGTCAATCATCATCAATCATCATGTGCAAAAGGCGAAATTTTGATCTGACCGAGAAGTGGGCGGTACTTATCCTCGTGATCACCTGTGTGGGACTTTTCGTGTAATTGAAGGCGGAAACGATCTCCTAAAATACCAGTAAGACGGATAACTGGATCCCTGATCTATTGAAATAATATGTACCACAATATAAAACAAAATGTTTATGAAATTGTAAAAATATAAATATGTTGTGCGATGGCCACAAGTTAACTATTGAACAAAATAAAATGGTATAGTTTATGAAATTGAAGTGTACTAATAATTTGTCCCACATGGCTAGTATTTAACTAAATTTTAATTGAGGAAAAACAATTAACCTGAAGCGCTGCAAACTGATTCAATATAAATCACCCTTAGTTCAGCAGTGTTCATTAATTAGTAATTCCCTCTCAAGGTATTGATGTATTGATTTTTTTCGTATAACAATAGAATTGTTCCCGGAGTGAACATGACTCAAAAGTACCGTATTGATGTAATCAAGTTTCTTATCATCATTTGACAGAGTGTCGTCTGCTACAGCCTAAGGTTTGTTTTTTTATATTTGTTGTTGCTGGTTTTGTTTTGTTTTTGTTTTGATTTTTTTACAGTATTTTCGTTGACTTTTCATACTGTGAAACATTTTAAACAGAAAAGAACTATTTGTCAATGTAACTTTTCACAATAGTCAACAGTCAGTGTAATAATAATATTAATGTTGTGTTTTACACTGACTATTGAAAATAGTAGCCAGGGTGATGGACAATAGTGCACTCCCCTTCGGGTCGTGCATTATTGTCCATCACCCTGGCTACTATTTTCGCATAGTCAATGTTAAACACAACATTATTATATAACTACTATCATTCAGAACTGTGTCATTCGCTGGATCGTTTGATCGACTTATGATTCGTTTTGTCTCTCACTGAAGCTCTTTCGACATTTGGGTTTTGTTCTCATAGACTTTCCGTCTTTGTCTATAAAATGCTTTTAATGTGTACCATGTAGCTAAATTACTATTCATATCAAAAAGTTCAAAGTGAGTTTATTATTTTTTTTTCATGCAGAACTTGAAATCACAAAGGTAAAAGATTTCTATTTTCTTCGTAAATATTAACAAATATGGAAGTCTTCAACAAATCATGTTGTTTCAGTACAGACCAAGTAAAAAATGAAAGGCAAAAGCCCCTTAAATTTTAAGAGGTAACAAATTACCTGATTGACATAAATGAATCAGAAACGTAGCATTAAATGCTCACAAAAAAAATCTTCCTTATATCAAGTTTTTTTTTAAAACACATGTATTTTGTTATTTTTGCAAAACATGCAGAAAGCATATATCGTTTAATGAGCATGAACAAATAACGGGATACGGAGTAAATGTACATGGAACAAAATCCCTATAAATACATGGTAAGATTAAGCAAATTGAACAACGCTTTCATTGTTGTTCTTCATCTTGAAGTCACCGTGTGGCCTTCAACAAAGAGCAAACACTCTTACCTCAAATAACTAAATACCGAAGTTACTGTGAATTTAATTTCTGCATATGCACATTTCGACAACTTATGTATCTTCAGTGCAGATAAAATCTAAACATTTGGAAGACCATACACTCAAAGATGTGTAAAAACTGATAGAGAACAAAGTAAGTTCAAGACAGCCCCTAGCACTGGTTTGAGCGGAATTCACTTGCCAGATATCCACTGTTTTACATTCTTTTTGTCATGGATGCCGGGTTGTCAACAAGCATAACAAATCGGGCCAAGTACTCTTACAAACAATGTCATGCTTAACAAAAAGAGAAGGTAAAATATATTTCAAGTACTATTATAATTAATGTCACTATTACGTGTGAAATGAATTACTTGTATGGAATATTTTCCTGAGAAGAATATTGTTTAACATCTAACAATGTCTCATCATATGACTGATTGGTTCCAGGGTTGTAATAGTAAAAAGCACCTGCAATTAAATTAAACATCTGTGGAATTTTTACTAAAACAAATGCAACATATATATTAAAAAGTAAAGGATATACGTATTTCATAATAAAATGCTGCTGTCATTAACAGACTTACTTAAAATTTAAACATGTCTGGGAATGGGGGAGAGCATTGAAACATCACCAATGGAAGTACATGGACAATTGGTAAATATTAAAACATATTGGACGATAACAACTTGTAGAGATATCAGGCTATATATCGAAAAGTATGTGATATAAACATTCATAATAAAATCCTAATTTCCTGATATAAACATGACTGCAAGGGGCTTTCAAGCGAAGACACAGTATTAACAACAATGTGCGACCATAGAATGTACCAATTGTAAAAGCAACAAATTAGTCATAATGAACAACATATGCAATGTTGGCAACACATATTTGTCCGTCAAACGTTCTTTTGGGAGGGGTATTATAATCGCTGGCAAAATGTTTCTTGCTTTTGGAACACTTGTTACATGTATATAATGCTTATTCCGTTGGTAACAAATACTGTAAAACTCTTTCCGTTGGAAAGGAGGTATTTCATACTGTTTTATCTTTCTGAAGACAAAGTCTCTATAAATACATAGTAGAACTAAGCACTGGAACAACGCTTTTATTGTTGTTTTCCATATTGAAGTCGTCATTAGGCCTTCGGTAATGTTTTTGCTCATACCACATAGTAAGTTCAAGACGGCCCCTAGCACCGGTTGGAGAGAAATGATTGCTAATTGTCGAACAACTGACGCTAAATCCATGTTTTTGATGTGGGATCGTCTACAAACATAATCAATCAAAGCTCCGATGGAGCTGAAACTCGAAAGCCCTGAAAATCTACTCGTTACAAAACTTCGTATAGTCATCCAAATGAATCCAATGAATACGTGAAAATAATCGGATTATGTGATTTCGTATGTATGTCGATTTTATTGCTATAAATATGCAATACACATAAACAAATGTTATTTTCATCTTTTACAAATTAATGCGCGGCAAGCGCGTTGATCCGAGACGCAATATAAAAAAAAGAGAAATTTGATAAACATGCATATTGTTAACCGGGTTTTCCGTCGGAAAAATCCGGTTATTAAAATGGTGAAAATGGCGGGCGGGCGGCTGCCAAATGGGTACATCATTTGTCCGGAGCAAATCTCCTACAGTATTTGAGATAGGAAGTTTTTATTTTGCAGATCAATTGCATATATATCAAACGTGTGCATGGTACTTTGATTTTGATTTTTGATAATTAATGTGAAAAATATCAGTTGTTGAACTTAGTCTTTTTAACAAAAGGGTACCCCCTTTGTCCGGAGCAAATCTCCTTCAGTATTTTAGATAGGAAGTTTTTATTTTGCAGAAGAAATTGTACATATATCAAAGGTGTGCATTGTACTTTGATTTTGATTTTTGATAATTCATGTCAAAAATACCAGTTGTTGAACTTAGTCATTTTTACGTCAGTTTTTTAACAATAGGGTACCCCCTTTGTCCGGAGCATTTAAGACAGGAAGTTTTTATTTTGCAGATCAATCGTACATATATCAAAGGTGTGCATGGTACTTTGATTTAGATTTTTGATAATTTATGTCAAAAATACCAGTTGTTGAACTTAGTTATTTTTACGTCAAATTTTTAACAATATGGTACCCCTTTGTCCGGAGCAAATCTCCTACAGTATTTGAGACAGAAAGTTTTTATTTTGCAGATCAATTGTACATATCTCAAAGGTGTGCATGGTTCTTTGATTTTGATTTTTGATAATTTAAGTCAAAAATATCAGTTGTTGAACTTAGTCATTTTTACGTCAAATTTTTAACAGTAGGGTACCCCTTTGTCCGGAGCAAATCTCCTACAGTATTTGAGACAGGAAGTTTTTATTTGCAGATCAATTGTACATATCTCAAAGGTGTGCATGGAACTTTGATTTTGATTTTTTGTAATTAATGTCAAAAATATCAGTATTTGGACTTAGTCATTTTACGTCAAATTTTTGACAATAGTGTACCCCTTTTGTCCGGAGCAAATCTCCTACAGTATTTGAGACAGGAAGTTTTTATTTTGCAGATCATTGTACCTGTATTAGAGGTGTGCACAGTACTTTTATTTTCCTTTTTGATCAAAATCCAACTTCCTGAACATTCAGAAATATAGGCTAGTTTGGTGGAAGGTTAATGAAAATTACATTTCAAATATTCAGGGTCAACCCATGTGTAAGATATATTGTCCATGTAAAAGAAAACCCGGTTTGCTGTCACATTGACAGCTTTCCTCTTGTTTTCAATTTAATATAACAACACCGTATTCAACTCCAGAAAATGAAGAAATATAACTTAGATATACGATTTTGAAAGAAACTTGCGCACTATATTTTATCGGGGGCACGAAGATCATCTTTTAGAGCTGTTAATAGGCTTGAAGCCTCACTTGTTTTTTTCTTGTCATTTTAACAACTCTCCAGCCATTTCATGGCTTTCGAGTTAAAAATCTGCTGGCAAAGTGCTCTTCTAATCAGTGTCATCCAAAAACTAATGAACAATTACAATATATAAACAAACACAAGGCACTTGTTAAATGGATTGAAAGAAAACTTGGCACTATAAAAAAGTGAGATGTTTATACTATAAACATATCTATATATGGTTAAATCGAAAAACCACATTATTAATGCTTGTTGTGTTGTGTTATAAGGATGGACAATTCGTCTTTTATGATGGTATTAGTCTTTTTAATCATTACGTCGTTGACGTATTGTATTAAAGATATGATATTCGGTGGAATGCTTATCACCGCTTTTGTCCAAAATATCAAATGAAAGTGAATCAGTAATCATACAAAGGTAATGCAATGCCGCAGTATTTGATTCTCCCGCTTGTATACTTCCATAGAAACGATTTGAAATTAAAAAAACCCACAAAAACAAAAAGTATAGGAATGACTATTCTGATGATTTTTATGAATAAAACGTCTGGATGACATCGAACTTGAAGAACATTGCGAACTTATGAAATTTGTTGCAAAGACAGAATATCTGTATTCCAGCAGGCGAAATCCAAAAGGGTTAAAGTACAAAGAAGGTGCAACATCACCGAAAATTGTAAAGAAAATGAGATTAGACTGGTTAGGGTAATGTCTTGTTAGTATTATGTACGTGAAAATCTTAGTTATTGTGATAACTAGAGTAATAGGAAAAAGAAGGGAAACGGGGAATGTGTCAAAGAGACAACGACCCAAAGGGGAGTAGCAGTGGCGGGTCCAGACTTTCTGCTAAGGGGGGCCCGACCAATATTTTTTTCAAAAGGGGGGGCGGAACCCAATTTTTTTTAAAAACCCCTAGGAATTTTAAATATTTTCCGACCTAAGGGGGGGGGGGCGGGNGGGCCCACCCGCCCCCCCCCTAAATCCGCCACTGAGTAATAACAACTTAAAGCCACCATAAGATCTTCAATGAACGGTGAGGAAACCCCACACCCAACGGCAGGTCGGAGTTGGCCTTGACTAAATCAAAACTAGAGGCTCAGAGACAGAGTCTGTATCGCTCAACTGACAAAATGCTGCCCATGCCCTAAAATGATGTTAGGGTATATTCTCCAACTAGGAGCCATATTTTTTAAATTTAGTTGAAACCAGCATTTTTGTAAAGGACTATTTGTGAATCATTGCAGTACAATTTAATTATGTCATGGCTCAAGTAGTTTCAGAGCAGAATATATAAATGTTTTCTTACATGGACCAATGTTGAATATGTTCCACGCTGGTGGTTATGTTTTAGCTCACCTGACCCAAAGGGTCAATGTGAGCTATCTTTAGGACTTGTCCACCCGTTAGCTTTTCACATTTTCTTAATCTTATCTGAAACCATTGAAGCTAATTCAACTAAACTAAACTTTACAGGAACTTTGTATGGAAAGTACTTTACAAAGATTGCTCACTTAGTTCCCCGATGAAAATCATGGCTGTCAACGCAGGACACTTTTTAACATTAGACTTTTTAACATTGTTGTCAGCGCAGAACAAAGTTTAACCTGGTCCAACAATGGGAAAATGATATAATAATTATCTACACTGAAACCAATGAAGCAAACTCAACAAAACTTGCAGGAATGTTGCATAAATTGCCTTTTACAATAGTTGCCCCTCCCTGTTTTTTTTTAGATCAGATAAAAAGTATTGCCGCTAGCTTGGAACATAGTTTCACATTGGACCTATGAAAAATCATATTTTGATCATCTCCGGTGAAACCTAAAAGGCAACGTCAAGAAATGCAAACTTTACAAGAATGTTGTATAGAAGGTCCATACAATAATTGCTCAATCCATTCAAACCCGACAAAAAGTCCAGCATGGAACGAAATGTAACATTGGGCTCGATTTGAAAAGTAGCATTTCAATCACCTGCTATTAAGCAATTTATCAGGGAGCAATACAGGGTACACAGGTTCAGTCTCTGAGCCTCTAGTTTATTTGATCACAACGAATAAGCAATTTGTGTAAAATACGTACTATATGTCATTCCTGCAAGCTCAAGTTGAATTTGCTTCAGTGATTTCGGATGAAATTATCAAAATATGATTTTCCCATAGATTCCAATAATTAACTTTGTTTCGGGCTGATGACCTTGTTTTGACAGATCAGAATGAAATGAGCAATTTTGGCAGAGGTCCTCGAAAACACCATTTGTGAAAAATTTGTTTGCATTTGCTACAATGGTTTCAAAGCATTTGATAAAAGAACAGATTTTTCCCATGCGGCTCCGCGTTGGTGGCAATATTGTTTTAAAATAAGCAATCTTTGTAAGGGCCCAGTACGGTTTGGTTGAATTTGCTTCGGCGGCTTTAGAGGAGATGATAATTTCCAAGAGGGTCCAAAGTTAAACTATGTTCCGTGCTGTCGGTCATATTTTTGATCGGATCAGACAGAATTAAGGAATCTTTGTGAAGAGACCATCATACATCATCCCGATACAGTTGCGTCAAATTCGCTTCAATAGTTCAAAACAGATATTGAGTATGAGGATTTCTACCACAGGGTCAAAGGTCAAACTATGTTCCAAGCTTGTAACTATGTTTTTTTTATCTAATCGAAGTGAGCAACCTATGTAAAATACTTTCAATATATTATTTATTCATGTAAAGTTTAGTTGAAATAGCTTCTGTGGGTTTAGAGGAGATGGTCAAAATGAAAAAAAAGTTCACATATAGACGAGGATGCCAAGTGGTGGCAATAGCTCACACTGACCTCTGGGCAGATGAGGTAAAACTAACTGGCTGGGAAATGTACATTATGTAAGCTCTATTTTACTTTTCCTCAAATGTGTGAGAGTATAACTTGTATATAAACCAACCATTGTCAGTATAGTATCCTAGGTATTGGACGGTTAAATCTCCTTGAATTGCAGAATTTCTCTTATCATCAGTCTTGTAAAGTTTTCTCAAAATATTGCCATATGCCTGGAATGCCTAAATTAAATACTAGTATATATAATGTATTGTAAACTAGTCTTCAATTGAAATACACATATATAAAAAGATAGAAGACCAAATGATATGAGATACTTCAAAACCAAGTTGCAAACGAATTCTTGAGGTAGGTTATTTAATGATACCTTGACGAAAGATGTTAATTGGACAGAGCATGTTTAATTCTCACAAATTAACTGCAACTTGCATTTGATCAATTCATCTTACACGATCCCCAAGCCAATGTCTTCTTTACTAGCCCACAAAAAATATACCTAAACTTTTTAAGGTTGTTTATCTTTCTTTGTTTATTCTCTATAGAATTTCGCAAAGGACTGTAAGTCTCGTCATGTGACCCACGAGAATCAACGATAAACAGGCAATTCGAAAACGTTTCCCGCCAAAAAATAACGTCAGAGGATTGTGACGTTCAAATTTTTGTTTGAAACGTCATATATCTTTGTTTAAAATGTAACTTCCGGGTACAATTTTTGATCCCGGAAGTTCCAAAATTGTACGAGACTTGCAGGCCCTATAATTTTCTCTCTAGTGTCTCTTGAGTATTTTGAATTTCATCTTCCAAGTATTTAATCCTATCTTATCTTTACTGAAGATCAAACTTATCAACGGCAAAAGTGAAAATTAACTGCATTTTACCATTTTTATTATTTCGTTAACAGTTTTCCCTGCATACCAGAACACTTTTAAAACATTTTGACTCACCTTATTTATTCCGTGTTCTCTAACAACAATAGTTTGCATGTTGTAGTTTTCAGGCACTTCATCAATTCCACCCATTATACCCCAACTTAACCGTGGACTTGTTGCAGACTCGTACCACAGTGAAGAAGACATGAACTTGTCCAATGGAGACACTAGTAATGTATATCCAGTTTCATCAAACACTGCCAATGGACCACTTAACATACCGTCTGATATTCCTCCTATGTCGGAGTCAATAAACCTTTATACAAGAGAAAAAATATACCGAGAGTTGAATAAAAAAAACTATTAATATCGCTATGTTGTATAAGTGTTTAAGGAGTAACGAATCATCAGCAGCATAAGAATAAAATACATATGGGAAACCATGATCCAAAAACCTATGTAGTCGAAAAGAAGTACTTCTTACCAAAAGCATCAATTGATCTTTCCTGATTTAGTTCATTTTTCTTACATGATAATGTGTCGTCGTACTTATATAACAAACAAAATACCGAAGTTACTGTTAATTTATTTTCATCATATGCGCATTTCGACAACCTATGTCTCATCAGTGAAGATCAAACCAAAACATTACAAAACATACTGCATATTTTACGCAGTTGCATTCATGCAAATGGTGTTATTCAACTGCAATGATATATACAAATACCATAAACATTTTGCCATTTTTTTCAAAGGATAGACAAATTGAATAGTTTTTAGATTTTCCAAAATGTGTGCATTAATCTCTGATTATTATTTAACAATATCCTGACATTACGTACTTTCCGAGTAATTTTCCATAGTCGCCAAACATCATGCCTCCAAGACTCAGAAATCCTAAATTTGTATTCTGTGGTTGTTGAACCAAAAAAGATGGAAATCCAGATATCGTTTCATTAAAACATACCCCTAAATATGGAACAGGGGGAAATGTAGGCGGTGGGCATATCTTATTCCTAGTCTTTGCTGTTCTGTTTAAGTATATCTGAAAGAAAACCAAACGGTAATTTCTTTTGCCGTATTTACAAAAGTTTTTCGAAATGTTGGGAATTTTGCCCACAGAAACTTCATTTACAGTGCTTACTTCTTTTTATATGGATTGCCAAAATAGTACTTTTGCTTGATGGAATTTATTTCTCAGTTTCTTCATACCTGTCTCTTTCATTTTACCGATGTTGAATATTGCAGCACATAACACCGATGAAGATCACATCAGAGATCATTTTAAAATTTAATATTATGTTCATCTTCCGAACAAAACAAAAAAGAGTAAGAGAGATATATTATGACAAATTCAGATTATGAACATCACTCTTATAGTGAAACTTTATTTAAGAGGTCACCTTTGGGAAGGAGTAAAATTGGCCTTTGAAGAAAGGTGGTCCTTTATACTACGAAGGGAACTATAAAAAGTGACCTTTAAAATCAGGTGGCTGCTTATTCAAGGTGACCGCTAAGGCAAGTTTTTACCCGTTACCTGTTCAAAGACAACATATGGTAATGGAGAATAATCTTTAATGGTGATCTTCATTTCACTCGTTGCCGCCATATACTGGAAATCATAGCCGAGAAATGGCCCAATGTTATCTGAGCCACTGTACGTTGTTTTCTGCTGAGTACGTGTTAAAGTACTGTCTTCTGTTGTACACTTTGTAGCATTGTCGTTGAAAAATGTTGGACCGCTCTGTAGCCATGCTGTATTGTCCACATTTAAACTGTATTGTCCGTCGTCTGTTACATTAACTGTAACTAAAATATAAGAAAATTTTATAGTGTATTCTCAGTGCGTCTTGCCTGGTGTATATATATATCAATCAAAATTTGTAATGCATAGTGTAGCGTAGCTTGTCGTATCAAAGTGCATGGTAGTGTACAATGTCGATATGTTAGTAGGGTAAGCGTTTCAAAAACGCACAATTATGAATTATAATTATACAAATCGTTAAAACTGGAACTTGCATGTATTTGTCTCAGTAACCCATTATCTACATTTTGACTTATCCAGTTCAGATTGATGAAGTCACATATTTTGTCGTCCCTGTTCTGAAAGAGTATCTGGTTTTCTAGTATTTTGCTCGATACATCGGCAAATGAATACCGAAGCAAAATGATGAAAGGGGGAATTCCAAAATCACGGCAATTCATATCCAACACGAATTCAGATATCATGTCAAAGACAAAACAAATAAACAAAAATGAACAAGAACGCCACAAAACTAAAGCACTTGTATTTTCTAACCCTTAGACAAAACCAAAGAAGATCCATGCTACATATTATTTCTCTAACCCTCCAACAGTACCATGGTAGAAGTCAGTTTGAAAGCTTTTAATAATCTATTTAGCACCCGGACAACAACCAGAACAAACCCGTACCACACACATCAACAACGAAGACAAAACCAAATGATTTCAGTGTGATATACAAGACAACACAAAAAACTAATGCACTGACAGTGTGGACTCCCACAGAAAACCGGGAGTATCATCAGGTGTTCCGGAAGGGTAAGCATGATCAGAGTTGTCAATAAAAAGGTATTTGTCCAGGTATGTTGTTGATGAAAGTGTATCAGTGGTCTCCTTACTTTGGTATATAAGATGAAGGCAAACCTTAAATTGAGGCTTAATTTTATATCATTTTGGGTTGTTAGGGAAATCACAAGTCTTAAAGTATCTGTTAATGGCCCGTGACAAAAATACTTATGGCAGTTGGGATTGCTGTTAGATCGGTACCACTAATATTATCTCAAATTACAAAGTATTTCAGAGAATTCCAAAATCAAGAAACGTTATTATATATGTTGGGAAAATTGAAAATGAATACGGCCAATAAGCCATTATCTGAGACTCATTACTTCATGAAATATCATAGTATTATGGGATATCAGATATGTTGCTTTATGAGTGATATTGTTTAAATTTTTCAACTTCCTGATTTCATCGTGTTATCAGAACAATCACTGAATATACATTTTTTGCATGTTGGAAAGTTGTTAAAAATGAGTTTTCATTTAAAAAATGAATAGATATATTTTATCGGGGTTTTTTTTTGTTAAATTCTTTCTAATATTGATTTTGCATAAACAATATCAAATTTCAAGTTTTCAGTCCTTCCTACTGTGTATAGATAAAAGTTTTACTTACATAAATGTGCATCAGAAGGAGTAAAGGTGAGTAACCCACATAGTACAATAATAAGTATCAACATGACTGTCATTTCAACAAATACTGAATTTTATAACTTGATAAGATTAACTTTATAAACAAATAATCAAAATAACTTGATAAGTGCAGACTGATAATAAACATCAGTGATAAAAATGTTTCCTGTTAGTGCTGAAGATGTGCATTAAAATTATATAAATATTAGGTCTTGGTTGTTTTAATATTAAATTGATGTTTTTACAGAAACATTCTACTTCTAATCACATTTTTTTTCTTTGATAGAGGAGACAATCTACTTTAAGTCGAAATACGTTAAGTGATTTTTTTCAAACCTGTTAAAGTAGTGTCCTTGACAAGTCACCCATTTCATCGTTTAGAGAAACCCCGGGCTCATTGCAGTATAAGGACCCTACTGTATTTTTCTTAGGAGGGCAGACTTTCCGGGGATAGAAGCATAAATTTCCTGTCCCTACCCATTTCTCCCCTTATCCATTGGCAATCAAAACTGGTTTTCCTGGTCGTCCCTTCCACTTTTATTTATTTGATTTTATTTTAATTGATTAACTTAATTGTTCTAGTCCTCACATAGCTGAAATATTGCTTACTGGACGTTAAATTCCAACTTATCAATCAATTCTCGATACATTTTCATAGCTATAGCTTGAGTACATCAACAAAAATAACAGAGATATTAACAGTAGAATGTTGCACCCGAACTTGTGTTTCTTGAATTTCACAAAAATACCTTTTATTGGTGAATTATGGAACCATGGTGAGCAATGCAAATCTTTCATAGTTTCCATATGCGTTATTGCTGTTGTGGTTATCAGCAATTAACAGTGAAATATTATGGATTAAATGCACATGAGACAGAAAAATGATAAAACCAAACAATGCATCGCTTTTATTATTGTTCTTCGTCTTATTCTTCGCCATGAGGCCTCCAACAATGACACATTTACTAACACATCATAGTCAAGTTCAAGAAATTCCCTAGCACCCGTTTGAGCGGAACTCGTTGCTTAACGTCGAACAACTCTACATCCATGTTGTTTTTTCCTCTAGTATCGATAACAGAAATTAACTTAACCGGCAAAGAGTTCTTACAACAGCTCTCGTACGCTGCCCAACAAAAGACTCATAGAAGACAATCACAACATAAACAACCACTCATCGAGTTAATTGTAAACGAATTGAATGGCATAATGAAATAGTGAGATGTGAGCATTACAAACAGAATGACCAGAATAACATTTGGAATTTACCAAAATGACCAAAAAACGGGAAAAAGATGCCAGTATTTGTAAGTATGTAAGATGTATATTAGCAATACTGGAATATGGAGTAACTTACATAAGAGACAAAGTTTCTACAAATATTAGGTAAAGCAATATATTGTTTTTCTTCATCTTGAAGTCACCATGAGGCTTTCAAAAATGTGTTTTGCACATACCTCATAGTAAGTTCGAGACGATCCCTAACAGGGCTCCTAACATCCCTGGCCCGCCTGGACAGATGTATGGAAAAAGAGGAAATATATCATTCTGACCACAAAGCTGAAATTTCGTTTAAGTCAGGAAACGGTAGAAGTACACAAATTTTTGAAGACGTACAGTCTTGTGAAGAGGACCCATGAAACTCCTGTACCGGAAAACATCCTAACTCGAAAGTCCTGTCAAGTTCAAGTTCAAGTTCAAAAGCTTTATTTAAAAACGATAAACACTGACAACATACATAAGCTCTTATATATGAACTTTTGAATCGTCTATATTAAAAAACACTTCCGTTAGCCCCTTCTTACGGGGTCTACATTTCACAACTTGTTCGATATGTACGAGTATGTAGTAATGTTTCTGACTTCAACGACCGAAATCTTTGTCTCATTGAAAAACTTCTGCACCAAG